>JAFLJL010010093.1:0-19521 GCA_018398815.1 Conus ventricosus
AAAACCCGATGGAGCTATCTGTGACTTCAGCATTGGTTTCGTCACAGTTTTAGAAGGTGCTTACTGCACCACACATAGCTGTTCTGCTTCTTGGACTTGTGCTAGTTGGCACATTCTGGTTTGTGTTGACAAATGCTTTGGACTGTGTCATGTGTTCTGCTTTCCTGTTCTCAACACGGAAAGTAGTGTTTCCCGACCCTCTGGTATTTGAAACATAAGACCTTGGGTACCCGCCGTACCCACGGTAACCCCCATGTCCTCCTCTAGAATATCTGGAATCACCACTAGTTGGTGGAATCCCCGACACAGTAGCGTGTGCAAAATGGTGAACTTTTTCCTCACGTCCCAAGGTTTCACTCTTATGTACTTCTCTGTATCTTTCAGCCCTCTCAACCAAATCTTTCACATCTGAAAAACGAGTTTCCTTCAAAAAGGTTACCAACTTTGCAGAACATGACGACAGAAATTGTTCAGTGATCAACAAATCAAAAAGACCTTCAAATGATTTTTTAACTCCTGACAAGTCTATCCATCGCATGAAAAAGCGGTGCAACCTATCAAAAAAAACTGGAAAGGTCTCACTTTGTTCTGGCTTAATAGTGCGGAATTTCTCACGAAATCCTTCCTTTGTACACTGAAAGCGCTCCAACAAATGCTCACTCAACTCTTTGAACGTTCTATTTGGCTGAGAGGATAACAGCTCATAATAATACGTCAAAGCCTTTCCCTTCGAACATCCAGAAAGAATTGATGCCCAATCATCCCTTTTCCATCCTACAGATTTTGCATGTTGTTCAAATCTGAACAGGTAACTTTCAATATCATCCTGTCGGTCATCAAAGTAAGGGAATGTGGGACGGGTACGAGCTTGAGCAGAAGCTTCAGCTTGTTTTTTATCTCAGCATATTTCTCTTTTTTCAGATTTTTAAGAGTTTCCTGCAACTCCAATTCTCTTTCTTTTAATTCTATTTCTCTCACCTTTAATTCAAATTCTTTCTGTTTTTCATTCTCTTTCAATTCAAGTTCCCTCTTTCCTCTTTCAGTCTGTAACATAATAATAATAATAATAATAATAAAATAAGGAACATTTAGTGCGCTTAATCTTAAACAAAAGCCCTAAGCGCTTACAGCAATAAGCCCTAACACACACACACACACACACACACACAACACACACACACACACACACACACACACACACACACACACACACACACACACCACAAACACACACACACACGCACACACCCACACACCAGCGAAGGAGCAGAAAAATTATGTTTTGAAGAGAGTTGTTTTGAGGGAGGACTTGAAAGAAGAAAGACTGTTTGAGTTTCGGACGGAGTGCAGAGGGAGGATTGTCCAGCAGGATGGAGCCTGAAAAGAAAAAAAGAACGTTCACCATGATGTTCTGGCTCGAAAACGAGGGATCCTGCAGAATGCGAGGGTCAGCGAACGAAGAGCTAAAGCCTGACTGGAAGGAGTATAGGGTCGACAGAAGTTTAGAGAGGTAAGATGAGCGAGGCCATCCAATGCCTTGTAGCAGAGCAAGAAAGTTTGTACTTGATGCGTTTTTCAACAGGGAAGCCAGTGCAAAGATTTAAGCAAGGGACAAGAAACATGAGAGGTTTTCGGCAGATTTCGAGACAAGGCGAGCAGGCATTATTTTGGACTTTCTGCAATTTTGCAGTAAGATTCTGGGACAGCAGCAAGTCAGAGAAGTTCAGTAGTCAAAAGTCTTGAAAGAAAGAAAGCAGGAAACCAGTGTCTTGGTGGCTTCTTCAGACTGGAAGGTGGCGCACAGAACTGGGTTCCCCTTTCCCTTTCCTCAATTCCATTTCTCTATGTGCATTCAAAAATTCTGCTTCACTCTTTTCCGCTCTTGCTCTAGCCTATGCTGCCTTCTTATCAGATCTTGCTCTAGCCTCTAACTTCATTCTTATCAGCTCTTGCTCTCTAGCCGCATACCAGGCCTTCACGATATATGCTTAGTTTTCGCTACTTGCGACAACCCAAGCAAATTAGCTTTCTCTTTCTAAAACTCAGCCACGAGCTCGGTCTAGCGGGTCCAAGAGAACCCCGCCATTTTAAATACAATATTGGTACTGGTCACGGCTCGACGATAAGCCGGACGGGCCCTACCACCTTTCCCACACCTATTTCACCCACTAGGCAGCAGACCAATACAGCACAATAACCACAGTTTTCATCAAGGCACTTCTTTTATTTCACACAACACTATGGCGCCACCACTCACGCCATCTACACCACACACCGGTATCCCAATTATTTCACTTGACCCACCTACCTACTACGACCTGAGACCCAAACCTATACTAAAACACAGTTTGCGGTATATCACTGCGACTAGGGGACGCAGATGATAGCCGCACACGTGGTGCGCTCTATCTAATAGGGACAAGAATAAACCAAGGGACTCTAAACTTAAAACTGCTACCACCCACACCTCTCCCAGGTCGCACCTTTCTTTTGACCCGGGACACTATCGACTGGTCACTGCGTCCCTAAGGGACTGGCCACGACAAGTACCCTACACAGGGCTGGCCACTTACGTCCCAAAGGACAGGCAGTAGCTAACACCCCTACCCTACTGCCTAACGCTACACCCCTCCTACAACACCATGGACAACCTTCCCGGCCCGGAAGAAAGGAAAAGCTCCAAGGTCCTTGGCTTGGTCCGGGGACCCTCTCAGACTGATCCTCACGGTATGACCTCCGTCCTCAGCCGTGTCCTGTGGGGACCCTCGAGGGATGACTCCTCGACGGATGACTCCGCTCCCTAGCGCTGTCCGTGGCCTCACGCAGGCTGACACCCCGAAGACTCTACACCCCCGGCGCCGACCGTGGGACTTCCTAGACGGTCTGATCCTCCCTGCGCATGGGCACGACACCCCGACGCACCCACACGGCCAGACGCCCTCTCGACGAGTCCGGGGCTCGAAGGACACCTCCTCTTCTGAAGGCCCCGCCGGACCTGAGGGTGAGGGAGGTCTCTGGTGCAGCGCCTCTCTCAGGACCGCCGAACAGGGCTTACGAGCAACAGGTGGCTGGAGAACCCCCGGGGAGAATAACCCGGTAGCGAAAAAGGACGGCCGAGGCTGGATGGTTTCCCTCTACTGGGGAAAAGCAGGAATGGACGCCGCCGCTACCTGCCGGCATCGCGCAGCCGACTGCGGTGGTTCCTGGGCCCCCACCTAGGGGGGAACGGAACAGGATAACCACTGCTGACACAACTGTAGGCCACTACTGAATGTTGGCTATACCCGAGTCATCAATGGCCCATGGCTACTGGTAAAGCTTTAATCTCCATCTCCTTGGCTACTCCACTCGGGAATGAGAGTGACCACTTGAATTTCGAATTTTCACCCCCCATAACGTTACTTTGGGGTCTTTCAGTACATTTCCTGCAACCTTTACCACAGCAACAAAACAATATTCTCCCTGTGAAAAAGAGAAAAAACCCCATCCACGCTATACCCATGAAATTAGGGCTCAACATTGAAATTATGACTCACACATAATTATCGGAGAAATAAAACCAATTTAAGCAATCCAACACGGGACTCCCTGGGCCCTTAGGATATACTAAAAAAATTTAGGCAAATTGGGGCAATCTCACAGGGAAATTTGTTTCCACATAGTAATCAGTAGTATTCCACATCTCAAAAAATAACAACAACAAAAGAACAAATAAGAACTTATTTAATTTTTCTAACGGTTCACTGTTTAGCATTTTCATACAAAAGATCGGCTCGCCGCCACCAATCCTTCACATTCTCATCCCTTTGCACTGTCAATTATAATCATATATCAAAACATGATTTGTTCATCAAAATTTCCATCCGCCCCCCCACTCTCATGTTCATCTATTGTCAGTCAATCCGTGGTTAATCTTGTTACGCCAACACTCCATACTTCATACAATATTACATGCGGCACATCCTCCGTTTTTATCCTATCAACTGCTGGACCTTCCGCCTTAAACTTACCATACCCTCTTTCCGACTACTAAAATTCATCATGGGGACTGTCTCCCTGCAACCTAAGATTTCTTTCTCCAACCTATTCTGTCACAAACAATACATCCATGCATGTGTGACACGACTGTCATTTACTTTATAAAAAAACAAAAATCTTCTAACCATATGGACTCACTGTCTGTACCAAATCGGTACGTCACAGATACAGTCTGCACGCGCACGGACACCCGCGTCGAGAAACCATGACTCGTAACGAAAGTGAATGACACCAATATGAATTGAATAGTACGACCGTCTCCTGTATATTTTAACCACACGTACTACACCAATAGCCCTTGGCCCAATCTGCCCCACAGTTACCAATTCCAATGCTGTGCAGTTTCAACTCCGAAATCGATACTCATTTCAAAGAAATACTACTATTTACAATGAAATCGTGCCCCAATCCTAACGATTCAGGCGACACTTCTGCCCCTGCCTCATACTATGATCCTCAACAAAATGCAACTCGTATTACTCCATACTGACCCACCCTGCTGTAATTAACATGAGAGAAACAGTAAAACCTTCATTCTGGGCCACTCCGCCCTCCAACCAGTTTCGGGCGACGAAAAAAGTGGCCCAGAATAAAGGTTTTCTGTTCTCTGACAAAGTAAGACGTTCAAAACTATGTTTTTTCTTCATCATTTTCGCGCATACAGTCATTTCAATACCATCATTTTTGCAGAGCAGTCACTAAAACTAAAACTGGCTGAGACCTCTGCGAACACCCCTAACTAGAGGGCTTGGGGTTTGTGGCAGGCATGTACTCTGGACCGGCTTTCTATTGGCTGTAATTTTTGGCGCCATAATGTTAGGGTGGCGTCACTGTCCCGTGTGGCCGGAATTCCCGCCTGGGAGGTTTAAAACAGATTAGGACTCTGTTTTCTTACATTCACCTATCATAAGGTCAAGATTTAATCTTGTGATAGTTAAAAAGACGTCAATCCGCACAGCACTTAGTGTTGTTGACAACGGGCCTTAAGTTATCTTGTATTGTGGTGTTGTGGTGCTGTGTGGTGAACGCGACGGGTTTCAGTGATGAGTGTTTTGCTGGTAAAGCTTTTGCTTTAAACGAATTATTATCTATGTCTCAAGACAGCATTTCCTCAGAATTAGAGAATGAGGAAATTCTGGAAATCGCAAGTTGCTCATCAAAACTATTAGATTTTCTAACACAGACCATCAACTTTAATTCTACTTGAATGGAATCAATGTTCTACTTTTCAACAAGCTCAAAAATCTTCCATTACCACCGCAACACCACCGGAATTGTGGACAGAGGAAGAATTCAGAAATGCTCATTTTGCAAGCGAATCAAGACTACTTTAAAAAAAAATGACAGATTTATTGATAAGAATTTAAAAGGGAAGGACGACAGGATTTGCAAAGAAGGACTAAAAGAAAGCTTGAGCCAATAGTTAAAAGAAAAGAAAGGAGAAAAAAAAAGAGAGAAACAGATCTTTCAAACGCAACAAGAATTACTTGACTATATTATGGCAAATCAGGCTGACATTCAATCAGCTATTTCCAGAGATGCTTTTCTGATCAGAGATTTTTTCTGAAACAGCAAATGAAGCTGATATTGTGGAAAGCTACAAAAAGGGATGAGAAATTGAGGGAGGTCAAGAAGCACAGTCCTGGTTAATTTACGTTCAGTTTGGTAACTTCTTGGTTTGGTGTTAAAACAATTGGCAGGAGGGAAAATGAAAAGGAAAGAAGGGAGAGGAACGAAGGATAACATGGGCTGTTTGGTTGAAAGAAAAACCGGGTATTCGATGTTCACGCACGTATAATTACGTGACGTGGCAACGTGTTCTTTATGGATACACGGGTTTTAGCTGTAGGGCTTCCCTTTTCGTTTCAGTTTTGGCAAGCTAAATGAAATCAAGCATTTGGGTTGGGGCTTGCAAGTTGCCTGAATGATTTGCGCAGGTCTGGAAACAAGATCAATGGCATACTAAAAGCGAAAAAAAAAAGCTCCAACAGTCCCAGTAAATAGAACAATTTCATGCGTGACGGTGGATAGAATCGGATCATGCAAATTAGTATAGACCTGGCAAGTTCAGGACGCCTGGTTACTTAAAAAATACGGACCGTTCACGCTGTGTGAACGCTAGCCTGCTGCCTGCCTGGATAGAACTCGATATGCACTTAGTATTGACCTGGCATAGTTCAGACGTCAGTTACTAAAAATTAGGACCGTGACGCGTGAACGCTTGCCTGCCCTGCCAACATTCTTACTCCATGTATTCGACTTTTTTGCTGTTGTGGTACCTGCTTCTTCACTTACCCCGCCACACGCTCCGCCAACACATGCTAACAAACTTTTAGGCTGACTTTTCAGGCGGCCGCAGGGTGTTCTTTATACAATTGTCTTGTTTTATTTAATCAGGCTTTGTTAAAATGCACTTTGGTGGCTGCTTTGAACTTGGCAACTAAGAGCCAAAATCATCACAATAAAAAAACGCAAGCACTGTCTTGACCAAGTGGTGTTACACATGACAAATAATAAAGCTCTGTGTTTACCACGACCACACTCCACCCCCAAGTACCCCAAGTCTCTTAATAATTTTTTAATTAAGTCACCCCAAGTTTTGATTAAGTTACTTCAAGTTTCTTAATAAAGTCTTGATTAAGATTTTTTAATTAAGTTCTTGATTAAGTCACCTCAAGAGCATAACAGTCATCCTTTAAGTACAACCAAGTTTTATTAAGTTATCTTATAATTATCAAAAAATACAAGCTATGTTTTTATATTAAATAGTAGATTTGAATATAGTAACACGGCCTCAAAAAAAGTGTCAATCGTTGAGGATGTCTTGCTCAGCGGTCTCTGCATAAGATCTTAAGGAAGGTTTTACATCCGATAGCAATCCGCATTGATTTACTATTGGTCTAAGGAAAATGTCTTTATAGTCTCCATGTCTTTATTTATTGACTCCCTCATTTGTTAATACGCCATGATCTATTTTTATTAAAAAATTTAAGAATTAAGTTCTTAAAACTATTTATTACATTTCAAATGGATCAAAATGACGCTTGTTATTGGCGGTTTTGGCGTGCTGCGGGTCTTTTTCTTGCATTTAGTGGCTAGATTTTATTTGATAGCTTTCGTTTCTGTTGCCATTGTGTATATATTTATAGCCATAATAACTGCCCCAACAGCAGCAATGGCGCCAAAAAAATGGCAAACAGTTTTAAGTTCAATATACCTGAGACTTTGGCGACCCTTGAATCATATGGAGTTTTTATAGCCGGCATTGAATTAACTTGTTCTGGCGTTGGCGGTGTTATGGTTTTCTGAAGAGTATATTCTGTAACATAATTTTTTTTGTCTGTTCCCAACTCTGCTTATTTCTTTGCTTCAACACGCCCAGGATTTTTAATGGTCTCCTCCTGATTCAGCGTTTTCTGCTGATTTTCTGGCTTGGTTACTTTCTCCATCTGTTCGTGTTTTTGATTCTGATGATTTTCTAGATCGTTATTTTGGAAGGGAAATAAAATCTATATGATTAAAAGTTATTAAATCCCATGATTAATGGCGATAACAATGTTTCCAATATCTATTGTATAAAATCACACCCTAGAGACTTAGATTTGGTTTAAAATGGCTCTTGCGTTAACAATCCTACGTAAGATCTTGTTCAGAATCTATGGGAGCAAATCTACTGAATAGATTAGTGTACAAAACTAAGATCGTTTGCCCCCACAATTTTTCACTTCTAGACCCCTGCTTGCGATCCATACCTGTTATGTTTACTTTAAAAGTCTTGCGGCGACATCTGTTGAATCTGTTCTATGCTGAATTCAGTTCCGAGGAAACTGTTTTGTTTTTCCACATGCGGCCAAAATACAGCCTTCTCTTTTTGGGCTTAATAGCTTGGTCTTCAATTCGGTTATTATAAGTTTCAGGAAGGTTTAGGCTGCCTTGTAGCCGTAGAGATCATTACTGTTCATGTTTTTTAATAATTATAATTATTTTATTTTTCTAAAAATGAGCACCGAAAAAAAACGGTTGCTAACCTTGTATACCATTCTGCTGTTATTGGTGGTCTAAGTTGTAGGCTACTCAATGCTTGGTAAAGCTTTTACGAATTTAAACCTGCAGATCTTGGCAAATAGACTTTGAGGATTTTCAGCAAAGCTAATTTGCTATCATTGCCGCTTTCGGTTGCCCGAAAGATTTTCTAGTTTAAGCAAGGAATAATTCCTGACAAAATAAATATTGTAAGAAAAAAATACAATTTATAAAAATGGCTTCACTCGCAATAATGATTGGCGGCGCGGCTTGTGGTGAATCTGCGATGCTTTTTAGTGAAGTAATTTCCATTTTCAGTAATCTGCGGGATGACGGCGAAGGAAAAAGACCATAACAAGGCTATGGAGCATACTAGCAGTCTGCACAAGGAAGCCTAGGAAAAGCAGCGACTGAGCAGTTAGATTTTTTAATGGACACACTGAAAGACCAGGGCATGAGCTTACACATTTAAAAATGTTGACCAAGCAATAAAAGAATATTATCTAGTTAGTAACAGGCAAGCCGGTTCAGACATTGCCCCCACCAAAAATCAGTGACTTTTTTCATCATCAGGAAAAAACAAAAAGATGCAAGAAATCGCGTTTATGCTTTGGTATGACTCCGCTCGTGTATTTGTTGCGCATAATATTTGGTGAATAAAAATGAACAAATCTATTTATTCGCCAAAAGGCTATTGGAAGGGGATCACAGCCACATCAAAAGCTAAGCGAAGCAGCTGGAGTCAGCCTGAAACAAACAGCAACAGAATTGGTTATCTAAACAAAGCGATTTGGCAAATTTATTTACCTGCGCCAAGGCGAATACAGAGACCTCACTGTGTGAACACTTTAACCGATCGGACACCCATCAAAATGGGCTTCTATATTTACCTCTGAATGGATTAGACGAAAAAGATTTAATAACGCACTCACAGTCATTGTTATAGGCTTTCAAGATATAAAAGATGCGGCGGAACCATTAACACAAAAGAGTTGCTTCTGCTGTTGCTGTTGCCATACCACTGATTTACAAGAGGGCCACTAACTTATTCTCGCATGGATTCAAGTCGAATGATGGAAAAAAGAATTAACGGCCAGTGAATCAATATTGTTGGAAACACTGAGTCCACCATCAAAAGAGGCATTCCAGGAGTTCACAGATCCAGGCTTTAGTCGAAAAAAACTTTAACAAACAGTTGCGGAAAGACTTTTTTCCCTACCTGTATCACAGAGGAGCTTTAGTGGACAATTCTCGCAACACGAATGGGGTTAGAAGACTGCCCTCAGTTTTGCTCCGCAATGAAATAATGAAGTATTTAAAGGTCTAAAACCAGTCTAAAAGCAATCAAAAGGAAAAACAAATAATGTTGTGAAGCCATCCAGTACAACCAGCAAACTTTTACCGTTTGGTTTAAAGTAAGGTACTTTATTTACCGGGAGAGCAGAGGGGACACTCGCATCAGGGCAACAAGTCAGTTGGGTGTGTGTCCATATGATAAAAGAATTGTAAGATGAATAGCCCGTGTTATTATTTACGAGAAACTTTACACACAAAACAACCAGCTGCCTCAAAGATCTTTTTGTGAAGGAAGTACTGACAAATAATCCCCCCAGAGAACACAGTTACGCTTTAATTAATTTACGGTACTCCAAGTGCCCGATTGCATATGAAAACTCCTGGATTAACAAACCACTCGTTTTGTGTTTTTTCTATCTAACGACTTCTTTGATACAACTGTTGTTTAATCTCATGTAGATTAGATCGCAGTTTTACGCTTGTAATGTCCATGATTGAAAAGTCTTATTGCCAAACAAATGGCTTTTTGTAGTTGTCTGTGATATGTTTGGAACTGCCACAACACTGCGAGATATTCCTTTTGCTTTCTTAATCGATTTATCTCCTGGCTCGAAATACTGTTACATTTTTGACCTTCAACCCCACATTACTCCTTGATCACCCTTTCGGATAATTAATCCTTCATCTTTCCTAAAACTTCTTATTAGTTATTGAATGCAAAGGCGAATCTTTAGGGTAATCGGACGTGTTCATACCATCAACTCGCTCCTTTAGCCACTTCGGTTTCCATGTCTTTATAGATGTCTTCAGTAGGGATAACTATAACAAAAATATCTTATCTGTGTAAAGTTACTCTGACTCAGGATACGCGGGCTTAAAGTGTCTTACAGATACTCTAACATCAAAAAGCTTTGATAATTCTAAAAACAGTAAACCCAATAAATACGGTTTGTCTAATTTGACTTTCTTTTTTTTCATCTTTATTACCAAAAAGCTGGTCATGAAATCTTCTGACAGTCCTGATAATTAGGTTTTGAAAGTATCCGCTTAATTTGCCTTTTTTCTCTTTGGGGAACTAATCTGCATCTTTGCGCTTGTGGGATTTCCATGTCTTCCGGAAACAGCTGTTGTTCATCAGCTGAAAAGTCTTTTTCTGAAGCATCTGTGGTTTTAGTTCCCTAAGAAACAGTGTTCTTCATGATGTATGGTTTTATTGAACTGTTCTTGATCAAAAGGCAATTATGGATATGACCAGCTGTTAACTTCAAACTGTCTTAATTACAATGTTAAAGTCTGTATTGGCAGGACATAATTTTTTTTGCTCGAAGAATTAGGCACAAGTTTAGGTGGTTCTCTTGGATCCTCTTTAGGGACTTTTGCTTGTAATGGATAGTCATTATGCAGGTCATTGGAGTTCCTGGAGAGATATTTAGTCAACTTCTAGAATGAATCCACGCGTGATCAGGCGCTCTCAAAATGCCCAACCACTTTAAAGCCTTTTGAATATTCTTCGGATCGCGCTGTGTACATTTAAAGTTGCGTTAATGGAAGCGGTTGCGCCATAGCCCAACCATACAGATTGTTTGTTCTAAATCATGAGATTAGTTAGTACCCTGTTACTAGGATCATAATCGTCCAAGTATTTGTTGTTTGCTTTACAGTAATGATGCGAGCCATACTAATCCCTCCCCGCAACGTTTCAATCATCTGAATCATAGGTAGTCAGACAATAATCAATTTGTACACCAGTAAACTTTAAGGAAAGCCTCCCAACTTCATCCCGCGGCGCAGAACTGTAATGCGCGGATCCAAATGCTATTAATGTTTCATGCAGGTCTTTCTAATAATTTTCAAAAAAATATCGCAACAAACCATACATCAGCCATTTAGTAGAGTTCATGATAATCTCCTTCGTTTACACTCTAAATTTCTGCACGATCTTGAGCATGAGGGTAATCAGAATCACTGATGTCCTTTTCCTCTGAGACTAGAAAAGAAAGCGCCTTAGGAGGAAGTGAATCTTCATCAAACCTTTCCCAAACTGTTCATTACTATAAGGGTAAAACGCATTTCTTAACGAGAGTTGGGTTAAAATATTCTTCCGTTCTAGGGCAGGACTTTAAGGGACATAGCCAGTGACTCTAATGAACCATCATTTTCGCATAGAGTCATAAAAGACTGTTATTTGATTAAAGACATGTTACTTTTTCTGCATGAATGTTGAGCATGCATGCTACCCTGAAGGCCTTGGTTATGCTTGCAATATAAGATGAGAGTGTAACTCGCAAGTTATGAAGAAGATGGGCAGCTTCCATGTTTAGGATCAAAACTTTAGTTGAAGATTGATTTACTGTGCGCTGCTGCTCCTCTGAACTTCCACTAATGTGATCATGGTCTCTTACTGTCGGATTCTAGCGTTTGATGAGAGACCTAAACCGCAAATCCAACCAATGTTGTGGCGGAGTCATACTGTTGTTGGTCTTCAGGTGTCATTATGATTCAGATAAGTTTAGATTATTAGAACAGTCATTACGCCTTTCTGCATGGCTTAAAAATCTTCTAGCCGTTTTGGGCCTCTGATAATTCTGGTGCTGAATGGGCGCCATCCGACCTGGAAACAATGAAGCAAAGGAACAAATCCTGCTGATTACTCATTAGACTGTTGTTTCGAAGTTTAGTTGCGCTGGGCCCTGCATAAGGAACAAGAGTGATTCAAAGTCTGCGTAAACAACTTATGGAGGAAAGTAGTGCAGCGTTTCCAGTTCTTAAAACCTAACTTTGATCCAGGTGGGGGCCGTCATTAGTTCTGTATTACAGTACAGAACTTTTACAATGTTTTTTTGTTCGCTCGCAGACTTGAACGATGGCATTCTTGTTAATCATTTTCTACAGAATTCTTGTTTGCCATGATCTTTTGAAGTATGCTGCATTAGTCTACTCAATTGTTCGTATACAATTGGGTTAATGCGGTATGCCCTGCTAGCCCCGAAAAACATTAGGAGTAAGTCCACATGACTTTTGGCTGGATTCGCCTATTGTTGGACTGTTCTTGGACACTTTAATTGGCACCAAATTTGTTTCCTCATCCCATGTGTATACATTAAACAGTTATTGGGTGTTTTGTTCTTTCAACTGGCTCAATTTGTGTCTACACTAACAGGAAAGGATATTCCATTGAAGTTAACGATCTTCGGCGTATTGGCGATGTTAGCACTTCTCTGCTGTTGGTCGCGGTCATGAAGCAGACCTTGCAAGACCACACCACATGGAAACATTAGTCGTCTGAATTTTTCTGTATTAACTGCTTTTTCGCTGCCAGTGCTGGAGGTAGTGGAATGTAAGCCTTGCCAACAATCGGCGCTTACGTAGATGTTTTATCTGATCTCTAAGACTTCGCCTTGACCAACCAGAGCTCTTCATTTTGCTTTCAGCGGCAGCGTCAAACTGTTGTACGCAGGTCGTTGCCCAACCGGGTGGTTTAAGTCATTAGAGGATGAAAGAATAGTCTCTGGATGTTTAGTCGAGACCAGACTTCTAGATTTTCTTCATTTTATTGTTATTTAGTCGATTAAAACAGTAACATTACTTTAAACTGGCGGGTCTATTGTTAGTTTTTACTTGGAACTTGAGAAATTGCATGAACAACACTTGCCTGTACGTTTGTTGGTGGTCAAGGACTTCTAAAACAACTATCATTCTGTGCTCTTGATTAACGCTTCTCTCTCAAGCATTCCATCAAACAATTCGTCTTGTCCTTATATATCGTAGCCATGCTGTCTTTCTTTTCTAAGCCAAAAAATTTATTTAATTAAAAAAAAATAACTTAAATCAGAATTACTATCGACGGTCTTTTTGCGCTTGGACTCATAAACTAAGTATAAAACCTTGTTGTTGTTACTCGAGCGCTGTTGAGGTACAAGTTTAATTGTCTGTTTACGTTTTTTAAGCATTCCTTTTTTATCTGCTCGGGAGTCTGGCTGTTGAGAAAAAACTTGTCCTCGCCTTTCTTTGAAAGATTCAAACTTTTGTCTTTTTGTTAGTCATCAAACTCGGCCTAGTAAAACGATTAAATTCTTCATCCGTGATGTTTGAGTCAACTAGCGCTTAATATATTGTTCAGTTTGAACGAGCTAAGTTTAGCTGTTATTAGTGAACCATAGCTGTGTGCTTTTGGAGGTTTAGTTTTTTAATTTTTTGCCAGCCGCCCTACGGCTAATGAACACAGACCGAGAGCTAAATGACAAACTCCTAGCGGTTAAGCTGCGGGTGAGCATTGCCCGTTCTAAGAGCAACTCACGTTCCGCTGTGAGCGCTATTATAGTCGAAGGTGTTCCAGTATTAACATATGTAACAGCATTAAAGGCAGCAGAATACCTGTTTGGTTTTGCTGTATGTTGAAGTCCTGCTCTAGTTTTTGTGCATTGTGTAATGTTTGTTATCTGAAAGGCTTTTATGTCAGGGGTTGTACACCCTCGTTTGGTAATCTGGCGCTGTAGGTACTTTTGGATAAACCAGGAACAGTCAGCTTTTTTAAATAAAAATAATTTAGTATAGTATATGTTTATCTGTTATCTTTATATTCAGCAGCGCATATTATTAAAAACACATGGAACATTTAAGCGGTTGTCGGCTTCTTCTTCTTTATCAATTTGAATGTTTATTACGTTCTCACAGTTCTCCGCGTCCATGCAAAACTGATTATACTCTGTTGACTTAGGTCAATCCATAAACGTATTTCGTTGTTAAATTATTATTCAAGCCTAACATTGTGATGATGTAAACTTTAGACACTAGGCCAACTGTTGGATTTCTAACCTCCCGCTCCAAACAGTTTTCTTTATTTCATCAAATGTGATAAGGTTTAAGCCCGCTAGCGTAGATTTGGTTAGGCTTGCCGTCAATTGTACATTGACTTTCGTTTTTTTAGGATTAAAAAACTTTTCACTTGCTCTTTTGAAACGGTTCTTTCATCGTCACAAGCAATAAAAATACTTTAAGCGATTTGCTGACGGACGCTACAATAAAAATTCATATAGTGTCTGCCTGTTCTGGGATATGTTGTATCGATGAATCACTCTTTCGTAATATATTGGTAATTTTGACTGATCATTGATTGCTCAAGCAGCCTTGCTAATTTAGGGTTGCTGTACAACGTTTTCAACTCTAAACGAGATGTAGAATGCTGTACTTTCTCGGTTGTCTGATGATTAATAACCCGTTTGTATTCATTTTTAAAAGTTACGTTCATATGACAATTGTCTGGTTTAACGTCTTGAAAGTAGGTGCAAGCGCGTTTAACAACTCAAAATTCTCAAGGGGGATTGAGAAAAGCGTTTTCCATACGCAAAAATTTAAGCTGCCATACTTTTTTACCGTCTTTAGTCTTGCGGCGCCTATTCTATGTTTTAGTGCTTCTTCATTTTCGATATCCTTGAAACGCACGATCCAGCTTTATTCCCGGTTAGCCATAGATCCGAATAGGTTAAAAATATGTCTGCATTGTGTAGAAGAAAAATATTTTCTTTGGCCCTCAATTTTTTTAGAAATTTTCTTAACGATTGCCCGTCCAAATTTGGAAACTGGTCTGTTTGTGTATGTTGTTGAGCGAGTTCTATTTAGAAAGTAAGGACGTGCAGAGCCAGGAACAATCCACTTCATCCGCGTCCTAGGTCTGGAAATTTAACAGTAAGAATTGATCCGCATCAACTAGTAGATGGATTATTTGGAACAGTTAATTTCCGTTTATTTCCCTGCCGAAAGGGAGTTCTTTCAGCTTTCTATACGGGTTAAGATCGAGCCATAGGCTTGTTACATTTTTTTATAAACAAAATAAAAGTTAAATATTTAACAACATGGCAGGAATTGAAGGCGAAAGAAGATAGAAGATTATGATGTTTTTGATCCTGAGACGACGTGCGTGAATGATCCCTTCGACACAGCATCGCCTCGCGCTCTCAATGCAGGCGCGTGAATTAAAGAAAGTACGGTCGGAGCATTTTAAACAAGTTTTAGGCCAAGAACTCCCCGCGAATATCTGACCCAAATGATTGAATTAGAAGATGGTCATTTGTTGTAAGGGGCGATCAAGGAGAATCTGTTCGGTTACAATAAACCAGACCCATCAAAGTTTTTTAGCCAAGAGTACAATTATACAAGGATCAGTGTGAAAGATCAAAATCGCCTTGGGCATTGCTAGACCAAAAATTAGATAGGGAGGCACGTTTCTAAACTTCAAAACACATACCAGAACTCCCCCAACAGCTACCAAATACAACAACAATGGAACTTAATATGAGTTAATCAATCAGCAGATAAAATTAATTAAATTGCAATAGAAGCAGAAACAGTTTTTCAGAGAAAAAGCTTTAAAGTCTATACACGACTCGCCGCTACCCATGCGAAGAACTAAACGGCCCTTGATTTTTTCCATAGGCTTTGAGAAGGGATCAGAGGCTAATTAACAAACAATTTAGCAAAACTAGTGTGAACTAGATGAGCATATAAAAAGAGAAAAAGTAAAACTCGTTGGGCTGACGGACCGCATCGTAGGGCGTGAGAATTATAAGAAAGAATAAGACAAAGGACTAAAATATCTTGACAAAAAGATCAGCAGACTAGAAGTGCTGACTTACTAACGAGACCAATTACGAACTCATGTGAATAGAATAAGAGAAACTATCGAAAGATTTATATGAGACACGAACAATAGCGGAACGAATCACGAACATGTTTAGAGAGCAAGGTGTCCACTTTAGGAGGTTTTACGGCCTTAGGATTTGCCAATAAGTACACTGGTGATGGCTATTACGGCGGTGTTTGGACGGTCAAAAGCCTAGCGCTCCATCGCCCATCCCTCATCGTGCCTGATAAATCATGGGTAAAATAACCAACTGGTCACTTGCGAGTTTATTAAAAAAAATTTGCAGTTAAGCAGTAGACGCTTTACCGGTTATTAGGCGGTCTCGTTAGTGCTTTTGTCTACTGCAAGCTAGTAGTTGGTTTTATGGCGAGCACTTTTGTGCAGTAGTTCTTGTAATAGTTGTGGTTAATATTTAGTACGTTAAAGACGAGTAATCCTATGCAGTTAATCAAGAACACGCGCTGTCTTATACATATTCATGGTTCAATCGCGAACAGAGTCTGCGGCTTGCTGAGGCTTCAATGACTTTGGGGGGTTAAAAATTTTCCGTTATGGGGCAGGGGATTTAAAGGGACATAGCCGGATCTAATAAACCCATCTGTGTTGATAGAGTCATAAAAAGACATGTTATTTAGATTAAAGCACATGTACTTTTCTGATGACTGTGCAATGCATGCTACCCTGAAGGCGTTGGTTACTGCTTGCAATTAAGATGAGAGTCGTAACCTCGCAAGTTATGAAAGAAGATGGGCAGCTTCCATGTCTTAGGATCAAACTTTAGTTAAAGATTGCATTTACTGTGCGCTGCTCCTCTGAACTTCCCACTAATGTGATCATGGTCTCTTACTGTCGGTTCTCTGCGTTTGATGAGAGCCCTAAACCGCAAATCCAAAAATGTGTGGCTGAGTCATATGTTTTTGGTCTTCAGGTGTCATTATGATTTCAGATAAGTTTAGATTATTTAGAACAGTCATTACGCACTTTCTGCATGCGCTGTAAAAACTTCTAGCCGCATTTGGGCCTCTGTAAAATTTTGGTGCTGAATGGGCGCCATCCGACCTGACAACAATGAAGGCAAATAAAACAAATCTGATGATTACTCATAAGACTGTTTTTCGAAGTTTTTGTGGCGTGGCCCTTCATAAGGAACAATGAGTGATTCAAAGTCTCCCGTAAACAACTTTATGGAGAATGTTGCAGCCGTTTCCAGTTCTTAAAACTAATTTAGATCAGGTGGGGGCGTAATTGTTCTGTATTACAGTCTACAGAACTTTTACATGTTCTTATGTTCGCTCGCAGCTTGAACAGATGGCATTCTTGTTAACATTTTCTACAGAATTTGTTTGCCATGATCTTTGAAGTATGCTGCTTTTAGTCTACTCATTGTTCTTTATCAATGTGTAATGCGGTAGCCCTGCTAGGGGAAACATTAGGAGTAAGTCACATGATTTTGGCTGGTTCGCCTTTTGTTGGACTGTCTTGGACACTTTAATTGGCACCAATTTGTTTCCTCACCCCATGTGTTATACATTAACAGTTATTGGGTTGTTTTGTTCTTCAAACTGATCAATTTGGTCTACATTTAACGGGAAAGGATATTCCATTAAAGTTAAATCTTTGGCGTATTGCCGATAGTTAGTCACTCTCTTCTGCGTGGTCGCGGACATGATGCAGCCTTGCAAGAACACCCACATAAAACATTTGTCGTCTGAATTCTTTATGTTTATAACTGCTTTTTTCGCTGCCAGTGCTGGGGGTAGTGGAATGTAAGCCTTGCCAACAATCGGCGCATACTTAGACTGTTTTAATCTGATCTCTAAGACTTCGCCCTCTGACCAACCAGAGCCTTCATTTTAGCTTCTTCAGCGGCAGCGTCCAACTGTGTAAGCAGTTCTTTCTGCCAAACCGGGTGTTAAGTCTTAGAGGAAAGAATAGTTGTTGTTTAGTGAGACCCAGACTTCTAGATTTTCTTCATTTATTGTTATATAGTCGATTAAAACAGCTAACATTACTTTAACTGGCGGGTCTATTGTTATTTTACTTGGAACTTGAGAAATTGCATGAACAACATTTGCCTGTACGTTTGTTGGGTCAATGACTTCTAAATCAATATCATTCAGTGCTCTTGATAAAACGCTCTCTCTCAAGTTCTTTAAACAATTCGTCTTGTCCTTCATATATCTTAGCCATGCGTCTTTTTTTTCTAAGCCAAAATATTTATTTAAATTAAAAAAAATACTTAATCAGAATTAATACGACGGTTCTTTTTGCGCTTGGACTCATAAACTAAAGTATAAACACCCTTCGTTGTTGTTACTGTGAGCTGTTTAGAACAGAGTTTTAAAGTCTCGTTTACTTTTTTTAAGCATTCCTTTTTATCTGCTTTGGCGTCTGGCTGTTGAGAAAAAACTTGCCCCCGCCTTTCTTTGAAGATCAAACTTTTGTCTTTTGTAGTCATCAAAATCGGCCTGTAAAAAGATTAAATTCTTCTCCGTGATGTTTGAGTCAACTAGCGCTTTTTTTATTGTCGTTTGAACGAGCTAAGTTTAGCTGTTATTAGTTGAACCATAGCTGTGTGCTTTTGGGGTTTAGTTTTTAATTTTTTGCCAGCCGCACTTACGGCTAATGAAAAACAGACCCAGAGCTAAAGACAAACCTCCTAGAGGTAAAGTGCGGGTGCGCCTATGCCCGTTGCTAAGAGACCAACACTCGTTCCTGCTGATAGAGCGCTTATAGTCGATGTTCCAGTATTAACATATGTTTAAAAGCATTAAAGGCAGCAGAATACCTTCGTTTTTTTTTTGCTGTATTTTGAAAGGTCCTGCTCTAGTTTTGTTGCATTTGTGTAATGTTTGTTAATTGAAGGCTTTTATGTCAGGGGTTTCTACTATTCCTTCGTTTGGGAACTCGGCGCTGTAGGTACTTTTGGAATAAACCTGAACAGTCATTTCTTTTTTAAATAAAAAATAATTTAGTATAGTATATCGTTTAATCTGTTATCTTTAATATTCAGCAGCGCATATATATTAAAAACAAATGTACATTAAGCGGTTTATCGGGTTCTTCTTCTTTATCAAATTTTAATGTTTATTACGTCTCTCACAGGTCTCCGCTTCCATGCAACTGATTATCCTCTGTTGACCTTTTGGTCAATCCATAAACGTATTTCGTTGTTAAATAATCATCAAGCCTAACATTGTGAAGATGTTTAAAACTTTAGACACAAGGCCAACTGTTGGATTTCTACACCTCCCGCCCTCCAAACAGTTTTCTTTTTCATTTAAAATGCTGATAAGGGTTTAAGCCGCTAGCGTTTGATTTGGTTAGGACTGCCGTCAATTGTACATTGCACTTTCGTTATTTTTAGGATTTAAAAAACTTTTCACTTGCTCTTTTGAACGGTTTTCATCTTCACACAGCAATAAAATACCTTTAAGCGATCTTGCTGCGACGCTAAAACTAAAATTCCCCTATAGTTTTTGCCCTTTTTTTTTTCATTTGGATATGTTTTGTTCTGAAATTAC
>JAFLJL010010102.1:0-29512 GCA_018398815.1 Conus ventricosus
CCAAATCAACAGCAAGTAATAGCATCTTCTAAATTAGCTAGAAATGTTTTCTACATCAAACCCTTGATGATGCAGACTTGGTCTGCTGCGCCCTAATACAACCAAAGTATGTCTTAGGGAGTCATTGAGTCTTGCACGCCTGGCATTGTTAGGCCTTTACTTTTATCTAAGATAAATGTTGTCCAAGCATTAGGGTGTTTTTGTTCTATGGATCCCAATCGAACTTGTGCGTTTGGTTGGAAAGAGTGTGGCCAGGCCAGTAGTCATAAGTATATTCTCTACGTTCGCCCCACAAATACAATGTGCCTAACCCATGATTGCGGTCTAACTTTTGTCTAAAATCAGTTGAAGGATCAATGTTAAATTCGTTGCAGATTCTTTCATATGCATTATTGTCCATTGGGCTTTTAAATGGATTAAACGCGTTGTCGTTAGGGAGGGGCACTTGTAGTTCAGTTAGTATTCGCCTGTACTGGTAGTAAACATGAAAGTTATATACTGACCTTACTAAAAGATTGGGATGGTTTAAATGGTTTGCATATGAAACACCGCAGCCTGTGGTTGCGCAGTAAATGGCAAAATTTAACTGATTCTGGAAAAACGCCATAGGGTGAGATGACCATGCTGATGGCACTCTGTCGCTCTTTATTGGCGGATTTAAATATCTAGTTAGTGGGTTTACAAGTCTGACTTGGAAGCCATATGATTCGTCTACTGCAATGGTTAGTAAACTGAAGTCTAAAGATTTGGGGTTATAAAACGCTCCTACATTTAAGTAGCATGTTCAATATATTTAAAAGCTACCATTTTTAAAATAGTTTTTTTTTAAATAGTTATAAAAAAAGATGCGCGTCTATATAAACCAACAAAACAAACGTGTGTTCTTAACGTACCCAATTGACAATAGGCGCAGTAATTATAGGGTTGCCTTAGAGAAATTGGGTTTAAAGTTATGTGGGCTAACATATCTGAAAGGCTCAAAATAACTGGATTAATGTTAATGATGAACAAGGCAATCTATTAAAACATTTAAAATACCTGATGGTTACTACAACTTTTGTTCTTTAAGAGAAGTATTTAGCAATTTTGGCATTAAGTTAAAAATTAATGAGGCAAATCTTATAGTTACTATATATTTTCCAGAACTGTGAAGAAAAAAGGGAGTATGTTTTTCCTAGAAGCCTTGCTCGAATTTTGGGCTTTTATAATAGTGGTGAAACATATAGCTTCAGCACACACGGCCTTGTAGAATGGGGCATTTATGAGTATTTAGGTAATAGACCATCCGATTTTCTCGTAAACCCAATTTTGTATGTCAATTTACAACAGTTAAAAACATGTGCTAATTTGTTTGCCGGCTATCCATTACAGTTTTAAAGGTTTTGCTACCAACTAGGGCGGGGTTTTGCGATTATCAGTTATATACGTTTGATGGAGACAGCCAATTTAAAGAATTAATTAGCGAAGATATAAATTCATTGGATGTAAAAATAACTAACCAAGATGGAAGACAAGTTGTTTGTTCAGATTTATTGATAGAGCTGGAAGTAGAAGAGCGCATTAGAAAAGTAGGGAGGGCTCAGTCCCGCGGGGTTAATTTTTATGTGTTTGGAGAGAATGTAAATATGTTTGTTCACGATCGCCCATGTTATCTAGCACGTAAGCCCCCGTTTTAATGTACTGATTGCGTCAATATTTAGAGGTTTTGAGGTGTTAATTTTGTTTAAAAACAGGTGTTAAATTTGGCCAAAACTGACATGAGATGGACGTGACTTGGATGTGAAAAGGGGGGTTTTTCGGCAGAATAACATGGGTGGTCGTGAACAAACATATTTACATTCTCTAGGGGAGAGGCTTGCTGATGGCTGTGTTCGTGAGCACGATCGCTATGGAGGCGGCTCCCTGATGGTATGGGGAGGCATCCACCTTCATGGCAGGACACCCCTTCACCTTGTGCCAGGCAGACTTACTGGCGTAAGGTACAGAGATGAAATCGTGAGGCCGTTGATTATCCCCACTCTGCAAGCCATGGCACCCGGTGCCACCCTCATGGACGACAACGCCACTCCACATATGTGTGTATGTATGTGTATGTATGTATGTATATATGTATGTATATGTATGTATGTATATATGTTGTATGTATATATGTATGTGTTATATATATGTATATGTATATATATATATTATATATATATGTGTATGTGTATGTATGTATGTGTGTGTATGTATATGTATGTATATATATGTATATATGTTATATATATATATATATATATATATATATATATATATATATATATATATATGTGTGTGTGTGTGTGTGTATGTGTATGTATATGTGTGCATATATACATGCGTATGTGTGCATGTATATGTATATATGTATGTGAGAAAAGGAAAAGACAGTATGGGTTGGTGCTTGTGAGTGTTGCATCTAGTGGACTGTGGTGGAAGTCACTAACTAAAAGAAGATAATTTGAATTTGTTGTAGACAGTTGCTTTAGGCCACTGCTGCAGCGAATGGTGTCATATGAGTATTTGTTGTATGCGCTGAGAATTCACAAACATTATATTTTCTTACTTTCTCAGAACGAACACGTTTCCGTGTTCAAACGTTTATAGACAGAAATATTTCCTATTCGCACTTTGATTATGATTTTCGCTTATTTTCGCTTTTCGATTGTGATTAATATAAAATTATATTAGTCTTTTCTTTGTATATTGTTTAATTTTGTTAGACTGACTATAAGACTTGCTCGAGGCCTCAGTATCTTGCTCAGGGCTCGAGCGAGTGTGTGTATGTGTGACATATATATGTGTGTATAATGTATGTATATATATATATATTATATATATATATATATTTCTTAAAAATTCCATTTCACTTTTGTTCTATATATTTAAAATTTAAGAAAACTGTTCTTCACTAAGTCCAAAACTAACTGCAACATGTCTTTAACTTTGGACACATGGCCTTCTAAACAGGGACTCCGAATAGGCTATTTGATATCAACAACTCAAGAAATAAAAAAGACGATGTCGCAACTATTCTCCATAACAGTGGTAACAGCTTTCATTTATTTTGTTTTGCGGAATCCCGTTTGTCCTCAAAAATAACAGATGCTGATATGAGCATACCGGGATATGAAATAATTAGACTTGATCCGTGTAAACCTAAAAGTACAGGCCTACTTGTGTACCTAGCATCTTCATTAAACTGTAAAAAACTAAAGAGCCTCGAAAACTATGGGATTGAATCTGTATGGATTGAAATCAGTATGAAAAACAATAAACCACTTATTATAGGATTTTTATACAGAAATCCATCTGAAACTCTGGACTGGCAAGATAAATTTCATGTTCTCATGGATGAAGTAACAATGCTAAGCTTTGAAACTATTATTTTGGAGACTTTAATATAGATTTAATGAAACCTAAACCCAAGTGGCATCAAAACTACACCTTACACGCTCTTGAACAACTTATTGACATACCAACCCGTATAACTGAGCAGTCAAGTACCTTAATAGATCACATTTATACAAACACAAAACAGTCCATCATTGAAGTATGCTCTCCGCCATGTGGATGTAGCGATCATAATCCCGTTTGTCTGACGTGGTTCAAAAACCGTATAAAAATTCCAAAAGTAGGGCACAAGATTATATATTATAGGAGCTTTAGAAATTTTAAGGAAGAAGATTTCCTTTCAGACCTTGCCACAGCACAATTGGAATATATATACCAAATAAGAGATCCTGATGAAGCAACTGAATTTTGGATTAACACATTTATTTCTGTGTATAACAAACATGCTCCATTCATCAAAAAAAAGAGTCAGACAAGAAGCAAAACCACCGTGGATAACAAAAGAAATAGATATCGAAATCAACATAAGAAATCAGTTAAGCAATTCCGGAACAAATAAAGAATTCCGTAAACAAAGAAATAAGGTAAACTCAATGAAACGTAAATCTAAGCGTAATTACTTTCAAAAGATGTTAATTTCTACAAAGGATTCACGTCAGATTTGGAAGGCCATTAACATGTTGAATAATAAACAAGTCTCAAGAAATCAGGAAATTATCACAGATGTAACTGCAGATCAATTAAACAACCATTTTGCTAGTATCAAAGAAAAAATTATATCACATGATAGGTCCAATGAAATGACCTTGAGCATTTAAAACACTACCTTGATTTAAAAGATATTAGCTTTTCCTGTACCCTCCAACCAATGACTGTTATGGACGTTAGTAAAAATATTTCATCTTTAAAACAATCGGGTACACGCGATTTAGATGGTTTAGATACAAAAATACTAAAGATTTCGTGTCCAATAATTACTGATACACTAACGTATTTGTACAATTTATGCATAGAGAAACAAACCTTTCCCTTGAAATTCAAGGAAGCTAAAGTAATTCCACTTTATAAATCTGGTGATAAGTCAATTCCATCAAACTATAGACCAATTTCTATTTTATCTGCTTTATCTAAACCTATTGAAAACACTTGCAAAATTTACTATATTCTTATCTTACTAAAAACAATTTACTCCACGACGATCAATCTGGTTTCCGTAAAAATCATTCCTGCCATACAACCCTTGTACAGCTTATTGATAGCCTCTTATGCAGTATAAATGAAAATAAATTTACTGGTATTCTTTTTATAGACTTTGAAAAAGCTTTTGATGTAATAAATCATTCTCTCCTGTTGCGTAAACTGGAACTCTACAAATTAACTCCAGAATTCATAAATCTCATGTCCTCATTCTATGTAATAGGAAACAATCAGTAACAGTCAACAATAAAACGTCAAATTTAATGTCTATCAAATATGGAGTACCACAAGGCTCTGTACTGGGCCCTCTACTGTTTACTGTCTACGTCAATGATTTACCTTATTTTCTTGAAAGTAAATGCGAAATGTTTGCTGATGACACATCTCTTCATTCCAGTGATTCAGATCCATATAGATTAGCTAGTAACCTCCAAAATGATGTTAAAAACTTATCGAATGGACTCAGTTGAACCATATGTCCTTAAATGCAAGTAAAACCAAGTGCATGTTTGTATGTGCCCGACAAAAAAGACAAAAGATGAAGTCAAAATTTCCACCATTGTTTATATCTGACCAAAAAATAGAAGAAGTCGACTCACATAAAATACTAGGAGTAATAATAGATAAAGATTTAACATGGACCGACCACATAACGTCAATGGGGAAACGTCTCTCAAACAAATTACTTCAATTAGCCAAGATTAAGAACTTCCTGGACACCCATTCTCGAAAGCTCTTTTTCTGTGCTCATATTCTATCAATCATTGATTATGCATCAACCCTATGGGATAACTGCAGTGAAACCAACTTGAAAATTATCCATCGAATGTATAAAAGAGCATTAAAATTAGTATTACTAAAATCAAGCACCCTAACAACAGAAGATTATAAACAACTTAATATGTTAACCTTCTACAACAGACTTTTGTTCAACAAGGCAGTATGCATGCATAATGTTACAAACGGATATGCTCCTAAAAAGATAAGAGATTCATTTACAACTAACACTTATAGACATAGTCATTTATTATCCTTTCCTAGACCAAGAAATAATCTTTATAAATCTAGTCTTTTGTACTCCGGTGGAAATGTATGGAACAAGCTACCAATCACTTTGAAAAACATAAAGAACAAAAATCAGTTTAAGAAAAATCTGAAAAAGCATCTCATGGATGGTTAGCAATCAATATTTTCTCAAATTCCTTTGAAATAACTTTTCAGTGATTTTACATGATGTATCCTTGTGTGTATGTTTATGCCTATGTACATGTCTGTTTATGCATGTGTATGCTTTGTAGACAATGTATTGATATTGTACATAACTTAACTCTCTCTCTCTCTCTCTCTCTCTCTCTCTCTCTCTCTCTCTCTCTCTCTCTCTCTCTCTCTCTCTCTCCTCTCTTTCTCTCTTGTTATTTCCTTGATATGATAATTATAACAGGCTTGAATTCTTTTTTGTACTCCTTCTCCTCCACCCCCACGCCTCCATCCTACCCCCTCCCTCCTCCTATTTCCTCTCCCCTCCTCATCCCCCTCAGATTTCACCCACCACCTCCCTCACCCTTTTCCGCTGGTTTTCACTCTTTGTATTTCTTCGTTTTCATTATTTTATTATTCAAGTTTCTTTGTTTTGTTATGATGGCTTGATGTAAAAAAGCAGTTTCTCTGCTTATTCAATGTTCCATCTGGAAATAAAATTTTGACTTTGACTTTTTGACTTTGACTTTGACACCGCGCCCGTGTGGTGAACGACTACCTGAGGCAGCAGCAGGTTCCACGACTGGACTGGCCATCGCGTTCGCCTGATTTGAACCCTATTGAGAACTTTTGGGACCATCTGGAACGCCGCGTCCACGACAACCACCCTCCTCCTGTTGACCTCCACCAACTGTTCCAATTTCTGCTGCAGGAGTGGAACGCCATGCCTCAACAGACCTTGTGACTCTGATCCAGCCATTGAGGCCTAGATGCGTGGAATGTGTGGGTGCAATGGCGGACATACGCACTACTGAAGCTTTCAATAAACTTTCTTGTGAATTGTCAATTTTGTGATTTTCAAAAAAGAGGGGTTATGATGTTTGATCCTTGATTTTGTCCAGAAAAATTGAATTGACACAATTGCAATGGCAATTGACATGAAAGCTAAAGACATGAAATAAAATACGGTATAAGCTGTTTTCCGTGCGTTATGTCGTTTTTTTTTGGGTTTGAAAGTTTTTTTGTCTGGCCCTTAACTTTTTGTGACTAGCTTATTATGTGAAATATTAGAACCAGCTTTGAGCACTGTATTCTTTACTCTTGGACAATCTAGTAGCAGGTGACGTACACTGAGAGATTCCCCACACATGCATGTAACATTTTTACTGTATTTGGTTCGAAGTGAATTTAAGCGCATCCTATGAATTAAAGTTATTACCTCTCTAGATTTCGTATTTTCAAATTTGTCTAATTGAGTTTTGGGGTGGATGTCGGGATTGGCTGTTTACATTTTGTGATAATATTGGCTATCTGTGTCTTCTTGAAACTGTTAAAGGATGCTCAGTAATTAAAGTATAACATTCTGATAGGTCTAGCGGAATGTTCAGAGTAGTCGTTCCTTCAATGTGTCGAGCTGCTCTCCGAGCAGCTTGATCAACTTTCTCATTTGTTGAAATTCCACAATGTGAGGGCACCCAACAGAAAGTCACATTTATTCTTTTCATAGATAGGAGATGTGTCACGTAATTAATTTATGTAATAGTCTCACAGCGGATCTTTGGATTTTGACACTGTAAGGCAGAAAGGGCTGACTTTGAATCACTGAAACAATAAAAGTTGACAATTTTCTATGGAAGACTTTAAAACATACTTTAGGGACATTAGAACAGCAACTAATTCTGCAGTAAATATTGACAAGTGTTTGCCAAGATGATATAATTCCTCCACTTTTAATTTTGGTATTATAAAAGCTGCTCCTGCTCTATGGTCATCTAACACTGAACCATCTGTAAAAATTTGCAGATGATCCTCATATTGATCTTCCAAATAAGAATTTACATAATTTTTTAAAAGATATGGTGGATCGTTTTTGTTCAGTTCAGTATAGTTTGTGTCATAATTTGCTTTGGTTTGTTCCCATTTGGGATGGGTGGAAAGGACGGATTGACAGCTATTTTACTTTGGTTTATGTTTGTTTTTTTCAGAAGAGTAGATGTGTATGACTGAATAGATTTTGCTGGTTTTATGTCTTTTGCTCTTTTAGCAAAATCTGTATCTGAATTTAGAGATACTTCATTTGTACAGAAACTTTTTTGTGAAAGGTTCTTTAAAACAAATTTGGTGGGGACACTTTTCGAAACTCGTTCAAAGGTTTAAAATTCCAATTTCATAGTATGTCCCAATGTTGCAGGTATGTGTGGGAACTCCAAGAGCAAGTTTATATGCTTTGCAGTCTACACTTTGTAACTTATTAAGTAGATGCTGTGGAGCGCTGAAGAATACTTCTTGAGCTTTAAATCAATCTAGACCGCACAAGAGCTAAAGGGACAGGAGTGTTAAACTCTCTTTATCTTGTCCCCATTTTTGTTTGCTTATGATCTTTAGAAAGTTTTAAACTTTTTCTTGCTTTATTCAAAATATGATCAATATGTTGGTTCCATGAAAGTTTTGATGTTAAATATACTCCTAAGAATTTAACAGATTTGACGTATTGTAAGACCGATCCATTCAGGGTAAATTGTGGAAGTTTGTCTGGATCATATCCAGAGTTAAAAAGCATTAGATTTGTTTTTTCTGCCGACAGTGTCAATCCATTTTCATGTAAGAAACTATGATATTGTTTAATTCATGTTGATATTTGATCTTTATATAATTTAAGAATCTTAATGGGGTTTTTCTTTTCATAGTGACTTTCATCCACAAACATATGTCATCAGCAACTGTACTAAAACTATGTCTTTGGATGGCCTTTGGTTATGTCTGCAATTAGGATATTAAACAGGATTGGAGATAATAATGATCCTTGTGGAAGACCCATTTCCAGTGTTCTAGTGGAGGAATATGTATGCTCTATTCTTGATTGAAATAATTCTACTTTGAAGGAAAGCTTTGACATAATCATGCATGGTTCCATTTATTCCAATAGTTCTCAGTTTATACAAAAGTCGTTTATGCCACACTTGTTCATACGCTTTCCTTATGTCAAAGAAAGTTGCCAAGATGTTTTTACGTCTTGCGATTGCTGTTTAACATGTGTAGTGAGTTTCACTAGATGTTCCGTTGCTGATCTGCCTTTCTGAAAACCAGCTTGATTTATAGGGATAATTTGATGTTTATTACAAAAGTACAGCAATCTGTTTAGGAAAATTCTTTCATTAGTTTGCATGTATGCGACGTTAAGGCAATTGGACGGTAGCTGTTTATGTTACTTCGAGGTTTTCCTTGTTTATGTATAGGAACTATGATAGAATGCTTCCATAATGAAGGCAAATTGCCATTTTCCCAGCATTTTTGAATGAAGACCGAGATAATGCGTTTAACATTAGGTGGGACATGACGTAGCATTTCATTGGAGATACCATCTAGCCACTGATGTTTTTTTGGTTCCAAGATTAGCAAGACATTCTACTTCTTGAACTGTTATGGGAGCATTCAGATAGTGGTTGCAACAGGGTCTGGATTGTTCTCGGTGAAGTTTTCTTCTTCTTGCTCTCTGTGCAGTCTATTTTCTGTTGATAAACTATCTTTGCTGCCATTTTTGGCGAATATGTCAACAAAAGCTTCGGCCTTTTCTAGATTAGATGGGAAATCCGAGTTTGGGAGCTTGACAGGACACCTTGGCAAGTTTACTCCATTTTTCATTGTTCTTAACTTTTCCCACACTTTTTGGAAATCTTTATGATTGGATATTTCATTCTTACAAAAGTTAGACCAATATTGTTGTTTTGCTTGTGCTGTGATGTAATTAAAATGATTTTTTTTGGCTCTTTTTTTTCAAGAGCTTTTCAGCGCGCGCTTCTCCTTTACTTCGTAAATATTCTCTCAGTTTGATGTTTTTTCTTCTTTTCTCTTTTTCACACGACTCATTCCACCAGACATTACCTGTGTGCTTTTTTGAACTTGATTTAACAGGTTTTATCATAGGTATTGACTGATTCGCGGCAGAAAGCATAGCATTCTGAAACCGATCATATAGGTCGTCAATAGTTTTTGTATCAAGTTCTTTTGTGTCGACGAAGAAAGTTTTTAGTAATTCCGTGAATTTACCCCAGCTAGCTAATTTATAATTATATTTTGGGACTTTTTCCTTTGTCAATCTATTGATTCAAGCCTTGTAGTTTCGAAGGTAGTAATGATTGGAATATGATCACTATTTAGTGTGTCATCGAGGGTTTGCCAATTACAAAGTGGTGCTAGATCTGGAGATACTAAAGTTAGATCTATTGCACTTGGCTTGTGCTTAGGGTTGTCAGGAACACGTGTTATTCTCCCGTTATTCAAACGATATAAGGACGAGTCGACGAGTTTTCAATAAAACGGTTAGGCCTACTAGTAATCAACTGGCAGTCCTTTTCCCAAACGGGGAATGAGCATTAAAATCTCAGTTACAAGATATCTATTGCTCTCATCTGGTCTTAAATGAAAAGATCGTAACCATTCAGAATTGTGCTCGTTAGGTCCCCGGGGTTTAGATAGACTGACACTACAGTTAATTCGATGTTAGTATTTACCTGAACCCTGACTGCGCAGGAATAGGAATCAGGTGTGTCTGGTGGAACAGGACTTGCACAGGAGCTGTAGTTCTCTCCTTCCTTGATGTAAATGGCTTGCGTTGATTTTGTCATTAGTGTTCCCCTGTTGAACAATAGGGGGGAAATAATAGCCAGCGAGTTTAGGTAAATTATTTCTATGTGTGTTTAAGGATTTTTCAGGCCAACACACTGTAGTTTTCTTCTGCAAGTTTTTGTACTAATTGGTCAAGGGAGGTTATAATAGATCGACAATTCCACTGAAATACCTTAAAAGAAGCGTCTTTTAACATTTAGAAATTGTCACGTATCAACAAAACTTATTTGTAAGTTAGTGCAAACAATATTTAGATAAAGTAAACAACAATTATAGATTATTAAATGATTATGCCAATGGAAAATTGATGATGATTTTGTATGCTACAATTTGGATGTCAATGTGAGTTACAGTCACAAAGTGGTGCTTGTATTGATTTTGCAAAGTTCCACTTTCACCAGTCGCCCAGCACGCTGAACCTGTTGCTCCAGGGGTCCAGGCTGTAGAGCAGAGGATCCGGGTAGGGCTGGTAGTACCAGGGTGGCTGGTGCTGTGATCGTCGGGTCTTCCTGGGTCGGCTCCACAGAAGGTCTCTCACGTGACGCCCGATGTTTCTGGCCAGGATGCGGCACCACTGTTGGGGGGGTGAAAGCCGTCAGGAGATGCCAGGAGCTCGTACGCAGGTTATAATGGCTGATCAGGCTGATGTCGCTGTCTTCATTTAGCTCAGATGTCAGGAGGGCGTTGAACAGATCTCTCTTGATGTTCAGTTGAGTATCTGTGACTGGAGCTATTTTGCTAACGATTATTTTGAGACCAGGATTTCCTTTCTTGATGGGGTCTGATACACTGCACCAGATCTTTACTGCAGTCCGTGGGAGATGCTGACTTCAAATCATTCACTCCACAGTGAATCAGCAGCGCGTCCTGTCTTTGATATGCTGATTCAAATGTTTTTTTGGATATCCTTGATTTTGAATGATTTCCGAGATTCTGCTTGGAATCAAACGAATATCCAAGTCTCCTATCATTGACTTTGTTTGTAACAGAGTCATGTATCAAAAGCAGGCTTGGCAGATCAGACTCAGTTCTTTCGTCATTCTTTTTTCCTTTCGAAGCAGAATCCTGATGTTTTGCTGTCTCCTTGACGTAATGTTTTTTTGCGTCACTTCGTTGTTTTTGCTGTGTTCTGAAATAAGTCTTGATTGTGGTTTAGCGTGAGACTGTGTTTACTTCACCATTTGGAACTCCGTTATGACCATCGTCCTAGTTACCACAAGGGAGTTAACTCACAACATCTCCCTTATCAACAAACAATAAACAAAAACATTCCTTGCCAACAAGCAATAAAACACATGCATAAAAAAACTTGTGTTGTAGACAGTTTATGGTGTCTGTCAAGATTTCATTCTTGGTATCGTCGAGGTGTCCTGACAATACGCCCTGATCTGGTCATTGGTGGTCCACTTTGCTGGTGTCCATGTTCTGTCTCTGCAGGTTCAGGTTCTGCTGCATTGGCTGACACACGTCCTTTTGGCTTTGGTTATGGTTATCAGCTACATTTTCCCTTCGTTTGTCCAAGCAGCTGCTTGTGCTTGGTGATGCAGGGTCTTGTGTTTGGCCAACAGGACGCTTTCCTTGTCTCCCACTCGTTGATGTCAGATGTTGTGTATCAGGCTCAGGGAATGACTTGGCTCTTGTCCTAAGGTCCACTCTTTCTTCTGAGAGTGGTGCCATTGTCCAGAGCTTCAGGTACGAGTGGGGTTCATCTCTTATGCGGATGACAGTAGCAGGTTTCCCCTTTCTTGTGTCATGATCCAGTACCCATACGGGTTGTCCCTGATACAGAGGAGGTAGCTGTTCTCCAGCACGCCTGTTGTGGTTCCTTGTCATCTTGTCGCATCTCTCTGCCATTGTCTCTCGTTGTGGTAATGGAGCTGGCTCAGATCTGGATGGAAGCGTTGTAGCTAACTTCCTCTTCATCAACATCTCGCCTGGAGAAGGCAGCTTGCTGCAGACTGGCGTTGCTCTTAGCTGCAACAAGGCTAATTCAGCATCTTGTCCAGTTTCTTTGACACTTTTTGATAGTGTTCTTGACTGTTTGGACTTGCCTTTCGATGAAACCATTTGATTTTGGGTATCGAGGGGATGATGTGATATGCTGTATGTTCCAGGATGTCAGGAAGTCCTGGGATGCTTTGCCAACGAATTGTGGTCCATTGTCACTGATTATGATATCAGGTTTGCCAAACAGGGCCAGCATCTTTTTTGTCTCAATGGCAACAGTTTTAAACTGCTTGCTTTGTCTATTTGAACGGTCACAGGGAACTTCGAGAAATAATCAGCGATGATCAGGTAAGTTACGCCATCTATTTCAAAGGGTCTGTGCCTAGTTTTTCCATGGTGCACTGGTATCTCATGTGGAGTTTAGTGGCTCACTTTGATTTGCTGGTTGGTTTCTTGGCATGCTTCACAGGCCTGAATCATGTCTGTGATGTCTTTGGTGATGTTCTGCCAAAACACAGATTCTCTTGCCAACAACCGCGTTTTTTCAATCCCTTGGTGAGCTTTGTGCAGTTTGTAACAAGATACTTCTTTGTAGTGATGAAGGAATGATGACTTGAGGGCCTTTGAATATGATGCCATTTTCCACTCCCAGTTCATCTCTGAAGGACCAGTAGTACCTTATTTCTGTCGGAACTTCCTTGATTGACTCCGGCCAACCTTGGATGATGGTTTCCTGAGCAAGCAAAGTGTGTGGTCTCTGTCTGTTTCTTCACGCAGTTCTTCTTGCTTTTTGTTGGTGAAGTTGATGAGATCAAGGTAATCAAAGTCGATTTCTTCCGGTGTCCAGTCTACACCATCAATCCTCTCATCAAGGGGAATGCTCTCTTCATCCTTGGGGTCAGGTAGCCGTGACAGCGTGTCAGATAGGGTCATGGTGCTTCCTGGCTTGTATGTCAGTTGAAAATCATACCCCAGGATTTTGTTACAGCATCCTTTGCAGACGGGGTGGAGCCTTGTGTAGTGGTTTGTCAACAATCATCACCAGTGGCTTGTGGTCTGTCGCAACTTTGAAATGTCTGCCGTATAAGTAGGTGTGGAAGCGGGTTATGCCAAACACAATTGCCAACATTTCTCTGTCTATGTTGGGGTAGTTGCTCTGTGTTTGATCAAGTGTTTTTGATGCAAAAGCAACTGGACGGTTGTTCTGGAGAAGGGCGGCACCCACTCCTTTTTGGCTTGCATCCACCTCCAGTGTAACAGACTTCTTTTTGGATCGTAGTATGCCAGGCAGGCTTACTGGATAAAGTTGCTTTCAGTTCATTGAAGCAGCTGATGTGGTCTTCATGCAAGATGAATGGCGTATCCTTCTTCAGTAGATCTCTGAGTGGTTGTGATTTATCACTGAAGTTTGGTAGGAATGATGCCATGTATGTCATGATGCCGAGGAATCTCTGGAGGTCCTCTTTTGTCTGTGGCACAGGCATTTGTTTGATGGCCTTGACCTTTTCTGGATCGGGTTTGATGCCATCGGCGGAGTAGATGTTTCCAAAGAAGGATATTTGTGACTTGCGGATTTCACATTTTTCAGAATTGAAGACCAATCCACATTTTTGTGCTCTATCCATGAGGCCTTTGAGGTTGTGATCATGTTCTTTTTCATCCTTTCCATGAACACACACATCGTCATGTATACCCGTGACTCCTGGCAGACCTTCGAGGATCTCGTCCATTCTTGCCTGGAAGATGTCTTGGCTTACGTTCAGCCCAAAAGGAAGTCTTGGTCCAGCAATAGCGTCCAAATGGTGTTCTGAACGTGGTGAGTAACTGGCTATCTGGGTCCAGGTGAACTGACCAATATCCAGCTTTTGCATCCAGTTTGCTGAACACACGTGAGCCGGCAAACTCCGCGTTCAACTCTTCTAGTGTGGGGATTTTGTGGCGGGCATCTCTTAAGTGACTGGTTTAACTCTTGGGATCAATGCAGATTCTCAGTGACCCATCTTTCTTTGTTGAGAAGGCTAGACTTGAACACCAGTCTGTATGCTGTGTGATTGGTCGAATCACTCCGTTGTCTTCCATTTTTTGGAGTTCTGCTTTCAGCTTTTTCTTGACGTGAACCGGGGATTTCCTTGGTGGGTCAATGAATGGTTTGGCATCCTGCTTGACGAAGAGCTTTGCAGGGTTTTTGAAAATCTCCCAATGTGTCGAACTGTTTGGGATAGGCGTTTTTCAATTCTTGAACAGATTTCAAGTCAGAGGTAGGGAGGTTGACTCGTGCTTGTGGTTCACTCTTCATTGCATTGCAGTTGATCGTAACCAGGTTCAGCTCTTCACATGTGGGCAGGCCTATGATAGGTGTTCCAGTTACATCCACCACGTAGAATTTGGCAGTTATATAGCCTGTTTGCTTTTTGATCTTGATGGAGATTGTTCCCAGGCATGGGAATATCCTGGCCATTGTATGCTGTCAGTCGTACATTGTGTTCTTTCTGAAGCACGCCCTTGAATTGTCTCCATACATCTGTCGAATTGTGCGCACCGGCAATGTGTTTCCTGCTGCACCAGTGTCGATTTTCAGTTTTAACTTATGTTGCCTCTTTTCTGTGGCAGTCTGATGCGAAGATTAGTGAAGGCTTCTTTTCGCACTGTTGACTGGATATTTGGATGCAGTCAAACGCTCATCGCTGTCGCTAGAATTTCCTGTGTCAGTGTCATAGTCTCCAATTTCTTTTCTGGAAAGCCTCGATTGGTGTCGATGCTATGATCAACTCAAGCAGTCTTTCTTCTAGCTCATTCTGCTCAAACTGGCACTTGAGTGCAGTAGTTCTGGCTCTTGTGCAAAAGTCATCCAGAGTTTCGTTTTCCGACTGTCTCATGCTCATCAACTGCAGGCGGTGAACTCGGAAATTGATATTGACTTGTAGCTGGCCTTCAAAAAACGTCCACAATTTGTCTGGGTCTTTCTTGTCTTTCTCAGACAGCCCAGAAGCGTGTAATCGTTTGATACCTTCAGCGCCAAGGCCACGTAGAATTTTTAACGCTTTCTTCTCTGGCCTAGTTATGTTTTCATCTTCCAGAAAGTATGCGATGGTCTGCTTGAAAATCGCTAGCGCTTCAGCTAGGTTCTCTCCTGACCAGTCCATCTCCGGAATTTTCGCCATACTGCTTCTTTCGAGCTATTTTAAACCCCTGCCCCCATGAAATAAGTCTTGATTGTGGTTTAGGGGTGAGACTGTGTTTACTTCAGCCATTTGGAACTCCGTTATGACCATCGTCCTAGTTACCACAAGGGAGTTAACTCACAACATGTTCTGTTTGTCATTTTATCGGTGTTTCCTTTGCCTTTGGGCTTGTTTGTCAGTCTTTTTTGCTGAGGGCCACTCTTCTGTTGCTCCGCGGGCGATGGTACTGGCCCCCGAGATGACTGCTGCAGCATAAGATTTATAAATTGGCTGTTCGGCAGTCTGAGTGGCAAAAGTGACCATTGTTGACATTTTGTTCTTCGTTATGATCAGGTCAATTTTTTCATTTTTTGGGTTTTTTAAAGTTTTCTCTAAGTTAAAAACTCGATTGCACAATTTTTTCTATTACTGTTTTCAGGTCAGTAACAGTACTACTTACAGTGTTTTCGCTAGACCGGCTAGCAGGCCTGTGACTAGAAGATTGAATCGTTCTACAGGTCGTTTGGCCCAAGAGAACAAAACGGTCCTCAGCTCTCGGTTTTCGTTCTCTCTTGTTGTTGGCTGATTTGTTCTTGCTTTGATCGCTGTTGTCCAAAATCAAAGTGGTCAACGCTGAAGGACTTCGCGTCCAGGGTCTTGTTTGGAGAACCTGGTCATTTCAGGAACTTAAGCAAAATACTCAGCAAGCGTGTTGCTTAGCTGTTTACTATAGCCGCCATCTTGTGTGTGTGTGTGTGTGTGTGTGTGCGTGCGTGCGTGCGTGCGTGCGTGCGTGCATGTGGTGTGTGTGTGTGTGGTGTGTGTGTGTGTGTGTGTGTGTGTGTGTGTGTGAGAGAGAGAGAGAGAGAGTGTGTGTGTGTGTTTGTGTTGTGTGTGAGTGTGTGTGTGTGTGTTGTTGTGTTGTGTGTGTGAGAGAGAGAGAGAGAGGAGAGAGAGAGAGAGAGAGAGAGAGAAGAGGAATGTTGGAAGGCAGAGGCGATGAGTTGGAATAGCGGAGTAGCTTGGGTGACGGTGGGGATAGGCGACTTCATTTACTGAGGAAGCTTCTGTGTTAGTCTATTCCCCGGGTCTTTCATTTAACTTGGCACGAAGTGGTGATAGCTGCAGTTGGTGTTGAACGTTGTATTTTGCCCGAAGAAGAGTAACACTCGAAACGCGTCGCGTTTTGCTTGTAATTCTTTGTCCTTGTTTTTTTGCGACTGTATAAAAATTATTTTAAAAAATTACTCTTTCCGGTTAAAACCTATTTAATATTCAATCCGGACACTTTACATTATCAGCTTTGTGTCAGAAGGGAATCCTTTTCAAATTTCTCCTTATTAAGTGAACTGAGCTACTTCTGGATTGAAATAGAGGGGTGATGACGTATTTCAAGGAATCAACGAGAATGACGTAAAAGAAATGTTTAAAAAAACCAAACAACACGTAGCTGTACAAACGTCATGAACAAAGTTTCTTGCTAAAGCCACTCGGAAAAACACTGTCTCCGCATTTTACATTTGAGATGGTGATAGTTCGCGTTTTGTTCTTTTCCTCTGCGGTAAGAACAGAAATGTTCGCTGTCAATACGATGATAACAACATCAGTAATCACGTGATGTTTCGTCAAATGATTTAAATGTAGATCATATATATGTGGTCGGAAAGTGGGATCGGCATTTCATTCATAGTAAAGTATGTAATTGTAAGGTTCGCATTAAATGAAAGAGAACCCAGAAGAAGAAAAAAAACAATACTGATCTTGGGATAAAGATATAATGTTCAAAGTAAAGATCTGATGGAAAAGCTGCCCTATGACCTACAACAGCGAGGATCATAATCGATGTCCAAGTTATTAAATCTAATCATGCTACCGATTTGCAAAAAAAATAAAGATATAAGGGACTGGATGACTTGAGGATGACTTGGGTAAGAACTTGAGGATGACTTGAGGACAACTTGAGTAAGAACTTAGAAGTGACTTGAGGATGACTTGAGGATAACTTGAGGATGACTTGAGGACAACTTGAGGATGACTTGAGTAAGAACTTAGAAGTGACTTGAGGATGACTTGAGAACAACTTGAGTAAGAACTTGGAAGTGACTTGATTAAAAACTTAACTAAGAACTTGAGGTGGCTTAAGGTGACTTTTAAAAAAAAAAATTATTTTATTTTTTTTTTTAATTTTTTAATTTTTTTTTTTTAATTTTTTTTTTTAATTTTTTTTTTTTTTTAATTTTTTTTTTAATTTTTTTTAATTTTTTTTTATTTTATTTTATTTTTTTTTTTGAAAGTAATTTATCTCCCTTTAATTATGCAAAAAAAAATAATTACCTCCCCTGAATAAATTATCTATTTATAGATCAGTGAGAGAGAATTGATTATTAAAAGTTGTGTTTTTGTGTTTAATTTGCTAAAGTTTTTAATATAAATATTGTACAAAGTAGCTACTAAAAAGTACTTTAAAGCACAGTTGTTGTTTAACCTTTAAAACTATTCTGCTTGAATAAAAAACAATTTTAATAACACCCCCAATTATGCATAAACACCATAAAATTATAAAAGCTTTCAGTTTGTACAGTATATATATTAATCCAAAAAGTGTAAAGTTGGGAATATGCCTGCGGTGGTTTTGTGCTTGTTTGTGTGGGTTGGAAAGTCTTAATTTGGCCCTCTTCTCTGCCCTATAGTGACCCTTCCCATTTTCGTGTCACTGGCGCGGCTATAAACGCCCGCAAACCACAATGTGATGTCTGGGTCACTGGCGTGGCTATAAACGCCCGCAAACCACAATGTGTGTGTCCTAGGAAGGGCCACTGAAAATGGGGTGAGAGAATTGCCCCAAATTAGACAAACTGAAAGTAGGCAACCAAGTGTAGAAATACCACTATTAGAGGCATATTCCCAAAACTCTTCGCATCTAGCCACATTATCTGTGATCCTCTGGATCTGGCTTGGGGCCCTAGGGCGCCATAGGGTCTCAAGTTAGACCCATGGGTGATCAGTAATGTGGCTAGATGCGAAGAGTTTTGCATTTTTTTTTTATTAAAAAGTTTAGTAAATTAGTATTAAAAACGGACAACCCTACACAGTATGTTTGTTTGTAGATAATCGTTATTTTTTGGTTATTGAAGTCTTACTTGTCAGAGAACAGGGAAAGGGGCATTCTGGGTTACTTTCGCCCGAAACTGGGTGAGGGCGGAAGTGGCCCAGAATGCCCCTTTCCCTGTTCTCTCCAGTCCATCTCCGGAATTTTCGCCATACTGCTTCTTTCGAGCTATTTTACCGCTGCCACCATGAAATAAGTCTTGATTGTGGTTTAGCGTGAGACTGTGTTTACTTCAGCCATTTGGAACTCCGTTATGACCATCGTCCTAGTTACCACAAGGGGGTTAACTCACAACATGTTCTGTTTGTCATTTTATCGGTGTTTCCTTTGCCTTTGGGCTTGTTTGTCAGTCTTTTTTGCTGAGGGCCACTCTTCTGTTGCTCCGCGGGCGATGGTACTGGCCCGAGATGACTGCTGCAGCATAAGATTTATAAATTGGCTGTTCGGCAGTCTGAGTGGCAACGCTGACCATTGTTGACATTTTGTTCTTCGTTATGATCAGGTCAATTTTTTCATTTTGGTTTTGTAAAGTTTTCTCTAAGTTAAAAACTCGATTGCACAATTTTTCTATTACTGTTTTCAGGTCAGTAACAGTACTACTTACAGTGTTTTCGCTAGACCGGCTAGCAGGCCTGTGACTAGAAGATTGAATCGTTCTACAGGTCGTTTGGCCCAAGAGAACAAAACGGTCCTCAGCTCTCGGTTTTCGTTCTCTCTTGTTGTTGGCTGATTTGTTCTTGCTTTGATCGCTGTTGTCCAAAATCAAAGTGGTCAACGCTGAAGGACTTCGCGTCCAGGGTCTTGTTTTGGAGAACCTGGTCATTTTCAGGAACTTAAGCAAAATACTCAGCAAGCGTGTTGCTTAGCTGTTTACTATAGCCGCCATCTTGTGTGTGTGTGTGTGTGTGTGTGTGCGTGCGTGCGTGCGTGCGTGCGTGCGTGATGTGTGTGTGTGTGTGTGTGTGTGTGTGTGTGTGTGTGTGTGTGTGTGTGTGAGAGAGAGAGAGAGAGAGTGTGTGTGTGTGTATGTGTGTGTGTGTGTGTGTGTGTGTGTGTGTGTGTGTGTGTGTGTGTGTGTGTGTGAGAGAGAGAGAGAGAGAGAGAGAGAGAAGAGGAAGTGTTGGAAGGCAGAGGCGATGAGTTGGAATACGCGGAGTAGCTTGGGTGACGGTGGGGGATAGGCGACTTCATTTACTGAGGAAGCTTCTGTGTTAGTCTATTCCCCGGGTCTTTCATTTAACTTGGCACGAAGTGGTGATAGCTGCAGTTGGTGTTGAACGTTGTATATTTTGCCCGAAGAAGACGTAACACGTCGAAACGCGTCGCGTTTTGTCTTGTAACTTCTTTGTCCTTGTTTTTTTGGCGGACTGTATAAAAATTATTCTTAAAAAATTACCTTCTTTCCGGTTAAAACCTATTTAATATTCAATCCGGACACATTTACATTATCAGCTTTGTGTCAGAAGGGAATCCTTTTCAAATTTTCTCCTTTAATTCAATGTGAACTGAGCTACTTCTGGATTGAAATAGAGGGGTGATGACGTATTTCAAGGAATCAACGAGAATGACGTAAAAGAAATGTTTAAAAAAACCAAACAAACACGTAGCTGTTACAAACGTCATGAACAAAGTTTCTTGCTAAAGCCAACTCGGAAAAACACTGTCTCCGCATTTTACATTTGAGATGGTGATAGTTCGCGTGTTTGTTCTTTTCCTCTGCGGTAAGTACACAGAAATGTTCGCTGTCAATACGATGATTAACAACATCAGTAATACACGTGATGTTTCGTCAAATGATTTAAATGTAGATCATAATTATGTGGTCGGAAAGTGGGATCGGCATTTCAATTCATAGTAAAGTATGTAATTGTAAGGTTCCGCATATAGTGAAAGAGAACCCAGAAGAAGAAAAAAAACACCATACTGAATGCTTGGGGATGCTAACGATATAAATGCTTCAAAATAGTAAAGATCTGAATGTGAAAAGCCATGCCCTATGACCTACAGAGCCAGGCGAGGATCATAATCGATGATACCAAGTTATTCAATCTTAATCGATGATACCGAATTTGCAAAAAAAATATTTATAAGGATAACCGAAAAACATATAGACAAGCGAATCGCGACGCGTTTCGACCTCTTAGGTCTTCTTTAGGCAAGATACACAACACTCAGGACAAGGAAAATGAACACCCATTTTGCGCCGAATTGGATGAAGATAAGTGATTGTTCGTTCATTTGCATAGTTCTGACTGTTGTGTATCGTGCCTGAAGAAGACCTAAGAGGTCGAAACGCGTCGTGTTTTGTCTTGTGATTCGTTTGACTACGTTTTTCGGCGGAGCCTTATAAATGATTTTTTTTTTCAAATTTGTTTAGATTTCCGTCTGCAGCAACTAGATCTAACGATGATACAAAGTTATTCCAGCCAAGCGATAACCAAGCAGCATTTTTGCTCACATGCTCTCTTTCCTATCTGGAATCTTGTCATGTTGAACAAATCATTTATTCAACCACGTCTATCTGGAATCTCCGTCATGTTGAACAAATCATTTATTCAACCACGTGTTCATCGTGGAAAGAACTCTCGTAAGATTCAACAAAAATCAGGGAAAGAATGTGCCCAGCCTTTCTAGAAAACCAGCTTGAGGGTTGTGGAATATGTATGAGGCAAACGTCAAGTTTACCCCTCCATTTTTCTGCGCATCTGAAAACGGCCTCTTATGCCAGCCACCCCAAACACTACATGCACTGGGAAACTGGATATGTCCTAACCTCACTCTAATCCAAATCCTAACCCTAATCTCATCTGAAGCTAACTTTAATCCAAACCTTATCCCTGATCTAACCCTAACCTTATCTGAATCCTTCAACCTTACCCGAACCCTCTATGTTACCAATTGACATCGAATTGGTAGGAAGTTCATACGCATGCGCAATACATTGGCATAAAGTCACAAACGTTATAAATCGAATCTCGGTGTTGGAACAGACGTATTGTGTATGTAAGAGCGCGAAGTGAACATGGAGACGTAATCTTGACATTTGCATGTTTGCAACACTCAAGTACTGTAGTTTCACTTTTCATAATTATGTATAAGACTTGTTTTCATATGATTAGCAGTTACAGGGAGTGAAGGTGTGGTGATCCCGGTGAGATACTTGGGATGCATGATTCACCCATGGGCAAACGAGTCGAGGCCCACCAGGTATCGCGGCTCCTTCGTTTATAAAGCCAAAGTGGATCGTGTGTCCGTCAACTCCTGTGTCTACAAGTGCTTCGCCCTCAGATTTAGTATGGCTGCCATGGCGGTAATTATGCGCTTCATGAGTTAGTAACTATGATCTAAGATAATTTGTCTGCCTGCAGCCAGTGCTTTTCTATCATTTCATCTAGGAGCAGTCTTATGTGATAACACCCATGAACTAAGCTTGTCTGTTTGTGGGTAATCCGGGTGGGTGGTGGTTTGTTTGTTTGTTTTTTGCTTAGAAGTGTTGTAACACAACACACACACACACACACACACACACACACACACACACACACACACACACACACACACACGCATGCAAAAAATTGATAAACTTCCCCACCACCATATCCCGAGCACTTAAAAGTGTGTGTGTATGTGTGTGTGTGTGTGTGTGTGTGTGTGTGTGTGTGTGTGTGTGTTATTGTGAGGGGGGGGGGGGGGGGGGTGAAATCTCGTGTCTTTCGAATGTCACACACTTAGCATTTCCTTCTGTGGTGCCTGCTATATTTTGCTGCTGCTGCTGGTGGTTGAGGACATCCTTTCTGTGTGTCGATGCTGCTTGTTGACTGGTGCCGCCTTGTCGCCGCCAGAGAAGCACAATGTGTTACTGTGGCTCCCACACACGGGGTCTGGCGTGGCGGACGGATGAGTTCTGCTTCAGACCTTGCCAGGGGAACTGCCGCCAGCGCTGCGGTGGCGAGGCCGCCATGTCCGTCTACCAGACAGGTGGGGGACCGGGGGAGGGGGGGGGGGGGGGGGGGAGGAGAACACTGCTGCTGGCACTGTTTCTGTCTGCGTCCCCCTCGCTCTCTCTCTCTCTCTCTCTCTCCTCCTCTCTCTCTCTCTCTCTCTCTCCTCTCTCTCTCTCTCTCTCTCTCTCTCTCACTGTGTGTGTGTGTGTATGTGTGTGTGTGTGTGTGTGTTTCTCTGTCTGTCTGCGTGTCTGTCTGTCTGCCTCTGTGTGTGTGTGTGTTGTCTGTCAGACTGTCTCTGTCTGTCTCTGTTACACTCTCTGTCTGTCTGTCTGTCTGTCTGTCTCTCTCTCTCTCTCTCTCTCTCTCTCTCTCTCTCTCTCTCTCTCTCTCCTCTCTCTCTCTCTCTCTCTCTCTCTCTCTCAGAGGAAGCTGCCGGTGTCGGATCACTAGGACTAAACCCTTGCTCTTACCCCGGAGTGGTAACGGTGGTGGGGCCCGATCAAATATGCAGAACACCACCGCGTACTGACCAATAACACACTGAGAATAGCTTCGTCTGGCATCCAGACAGTGTGAATGTCCCCTACCTGAATGGGGAGATCATCAATCAGTCCCTCCAACAAGGACGTTCAGCATTCCTCAGAACTCTGTCGACATTGAACACACGGCGGCGGCATAGATGTAAAGAGTAGTGTCGAAGTGTAGGACAACACGAAAGTTTGGTCTAAAGCGACTCATGATTTACTCATTTCTGAACAACAACTCCGTCTCGGGGTGAGCAAATTCAGTCACCCGGTCATCCGAGGCGATTTCAAACGTAGCCGAGTTTAAAACAACAACAGCAACAAAAACAAAGGACGACTTGTCAATTTTCGGTCGAAACTGGTGATTTTTTTTCCGGACATCTTTAAGAATTTAGGCCCAGAGCTACGATTTTGACCTGAACAGACCGTCGACTTCGTCATTGTTACTCGTTGGGCACTGAACTGTGTCACTGGTTCAAATCCCCGCTGGCTTCATAGACAACGTTATTCCACTGTTATGTTAAGGTTAAACCTGTCAGTTTTAACACCGACTGGCATAGATATGAAGAATCAATTGAAAGTGAAGGAATATAAAAACGAAAATAATCATGTTCTTCATTAAACAAAAAAGAAAAATAAAGAACGATGAAAACCTCCAAGCCAATTAAAAACGTATGTGTATCCATTAAAAAAATTACTTCTAGATATTTTAAATAACATCAACATATGCTGATAATTATGTTATATTTTGTACGAATGGCCGGCTGCTATTATATTACACTTTTGTGTATGTTTTTTTTTAAACTTGTTGTCGTTGGTCTTTTCATTCGTATAATTCCTTTCTTCTGTCACGAGTTTTGTTAAGGTTTTCCTTGTTTTTAGAAGGAAAAAAAAGTGGCATATTGCAGTTACATGTATAGAAATTGAAGAAACAAAAAGTGTAATTTTAAAAAGTTATTTGTCGACATAAGGTGGCCTTGAATCGATATTGTCAGATCGGGTCACATTCGTCTGTGAGCTGGGGTGCTATGTCGTCGCCATTTTCAGCTTGCCTCTGAAGTCTCCAAGCCAGTGTAATAATACCAAAACATATCTACAATCTGAAAAAACAAGTTTCAACACAATCTTAAATAAATGTTAGCGAACCACCCCCAAAAAACGTAGACAAACGAATCACAAGACAAAACACGACGCGTTTTCGACCTCTTAGATCTTCTTCACACAAGATACAAAACAATTATTACAACGAAACAATTACATTCAACGCCTGTCTTGTGCTGAAGAGATTGAAGATGGGTGACTGCTCGTTCATTTTCGCTGTAATAATTGTTTTGTATCTTGCCTGGAGAAGAACTAAGAGGTCGAAACGCTTCGTGTGTTGTCTTGTGATTCGTTTGTCCACGTTTATTGGGGCGGTTCGCTAACATTTATTTCAGATTTGTTTGGATTTCTGCCTGCAGTCGTCTCACTTTGCCACTAAGTTTCATCACAGTGAGGATATGTAGTGACCGTAGGGGTGGGGGTGTCACAGTAAGGAAATGTAGTGACCGTAGGGGTGGGGGTGTCACAGTAAGGAAATGTAGTGACCGTAGGGTGGGGGTGTCACAGTAAGAATATATAGTGACTGTAGGGGTGGGATTGTCACAGTAAGGAAATGTAGTGACCGTAGGGGTGGGGGTGTCACAGTAAGGATATGTAGTGACCGTAGGGGTGGGGGTGTCAACAGTAAGAATATATAGTCACTTAGGGTGTGGGGTGTCACAGTAAGGTATGTAGTGACCGTAGGGGTGGGGTGTTCACAGTAAGGATATGTAGTGACCGTAGGGGTGGGGGTGTCACAGTAAGGATCTATAATGACCGTAGGGGTGGGGGTGTCACAGCAAGGATATGTAGAGACTGTAGGGTGGGGGTGTCACAGGATATGTAGTGACCGAAGGGGTGGGGTGTCACAGCAAGGATATGTAGTGACCGTAGGGGTGGGGGTGTCACAGCAAGGATATGTAGTGACCACAGGGTGGGGTGTCACAGCAAGGATATGTAGTGACCGTCGGGGTGGGGGTGTCACAGTAAGGATATATAGTGACCGTAGGGGTGGGGGTGTCACAGTAAGGATAATATAGTGACCGCAGGGTGGGGTTGTCACAGCAAGAATATGTAGTGACCGAAGGGGTGGGGGTGTCACAGTAAGGATATGTAGTGATCGTAGGGGTAGGGTGTCACAGTAAGGATATGTAGTGACCGTAGGGGTGGGGGTGTCACAGTAAGGATATGTAGTGACCGTAGGGATGGGGGTGTCACAGTAAGGATATGTAGTGACCGTAGGGGTGGGGGTGTCACAGCAAGGATATGTAGTGACCGTAGGGGTGGGGTGTCACAGCAAGGATATGTAGTGACCGTCGGGGTGGGGTGTCACAGCAAGGATATGTAGTGACCGAAGGGGTGGGGGTGTCACAGCAAGGATATGTAGTGACCGTAGGGGTGAGGTGTCACAGCAAGGATATGTAGTGACCGAAGGGGTGGGGGTGTCACAGCAAGGATATGTAGTGACCGTAGGGGTGGGGTGTCACAGTGAGGATATGTAGTGACCGTAGGGGTGGGGTGTCACAGCAAGGATGTGTAGTGACCGTAGGGTGGGGTGTCACAGCAAGGATATGTAGTGACCGTCGGGGTGGGGGTGTCAGTAAGGATATATAGTGACCGTAGTGGTGGGGGTGTCACAGTAAGGATATGTAGTGACCGAAGGGGTGGGGGTGTCACAGTAAGGATATGTAGTGACCGTAGGGGTGGGGTGTCACAGTGAGGATATGTAGTGACCGTAGGGGTAGGGTGTCACAGTGAGGATATGTAGTGACCGTCGGGGTGGGGTGTCACAGCAAGGATATATAGTGACAGTAGGGGTGGGGGTGTCACAGTAAGGATATATAGTGACCGTAGGGGTGGGGTGTCACAGTAAGGATATATAGTGACAGTAGGGTGGGGTGTCACAGTAAGGATATATAGTGACCCTAGGGGTGGGGTTGTCACAGTAAGGATATATAGTGACCGTAGGTGTGGGGGTGTCACAGTAAGGATATATAGTGACCGTGGGGGTGGGGGTGTCACAGTAAGGATATATAGTGACCGTAGGGATGGGGTGTCACAGTAAGTATATATAGTGACCGTAGGTGTGGGGGTGTCACAGTAAGGATATATAGTGACCGTGGGGGTGGGGGTGTCACAGTAAGGATATATAGTGACCGTAGGGATGGGGTGTCACAGTAACTATATATAGTGACTGTGGGGGTGGGGTGTCACAGTAAGGATATATAGTGACGTGGGGGTGGGGGTGTCACAGTAAGGATATATAGTGACCGTAGGGGTGGGGTGTCACAGTAAGGATATATAGTGACCGTAGGTGTGGGGTGTCACAGTAAGGATATATAGTGACCGTAGGGGTTGGGTGTCACAGTAAGGATATATAGTGACCGTAGGTGTGGGGGTGACACAATAATGTACTGACCGTAGGGGTGGGGTGTCACAGTAAGGATATATAGTGACCGTAGGGGTGGGGGTGTCACAATAATGTACTGACCGTAGGGGTAGGGTGTCACAGTAAGGATATATAGTGACCCTAGGGGTGGGGTGTCACAGTAAGGATATAGAGTGACCGTAGGGGTGGGGATGTCAAAGTAATGTACTGACCGTGGGGGTGGGGGTGTCACAGTGAGGATATGTAGTGACTGTAGGGTGGGGTGTCACATTAAGAATGTATAGTGACCGTAGGTGTGGGGGTGTCACAGTGAGGATATGTAGTGACTGTAGGGGTGGGGGTGTCACAGTGAGGATATGTAGTGACGGTAGGGGTGGGGTGTCACAGTAAGGATATGTAATGACCGTAGGGGTGGGGTTGTCACAGTGAGGATATGCAGTGACCGTAGGTGTGGGGGTGTCACAGTGAGGATATGTAGTGACTGTAGGGGTGGGGTGTCACAGTGAGGATATGTAGTGACTGTAGGGGTGGGGTGTCACAGTAAGGATATGTAGTGACCGTAGGGGTGGGGGTGTCACAGTGAGGATATGCAGTGACCGTAGGGGTGGGGGTGTCACAGTGAGGATATGTAGTGACCGTAGGGGTGGGGGTGTCACAGTAAGGATATGTAGTGACCGTCGGGGTGGGGTGTCACAGTAAGGATATGTAGTGACCGTAGGGGTGGGGTGTCACAGTGAGGATATGTAGTGACTGTAGGGGTGGGGGTGTCACAGCAAGGATATATAGTGACCGTAGGGGTGGGGTGTCACAGTGAGGATATGTAGTAACTGTAGGGGTGGGGGTGTCACAGTAAGGATATATAGTGACCGTAGGGGTGGGGTGTCACAGTGAGGATATGTAGTGACTGTAGGGGTGGGGGGTCACAGTAAGGATATATAGTGACCGTAGGGGTGGGGTGTCACAGTGAGGATATGTAGTGACCGTCTGTGTGGGGTGTCACAGTAAGGATATATAGTGACCGTAGGGGTGGGGTGTCACAGTGAGGATATGTAGTGACTGTAGGGGTGGGGGTTTCACAGTGAGGATATGTAGTGACTGTAGGGGTGGGGTGTCACAGTAAGGATATATAGTGACCGTAGGGGTGGGGTGTCACAGTAAGGATATGTAGTGACTGTAGGGGTGGGGGTGTCACAGTGAGGATATGTAGTGACTGTAGGGGTGGGGTGTCACAGTAAGGATATATAGTGACCGTAGGTGTGGGGTGTCACAGTAAGGATATGTAGTGACTGTAGGGGTGGGGGTGTCACAGTGAGGATATGTAGTGACCGTAGGGGTGGGGGTGTCACAGTAAGGATATATAGTGACCGTAGGGGTGGGTGTCACAGTAAGGATATGTAGTGACTGTAGGGGTGGGGGTGTCACAGTGAGGATATGTAGTGACTGTAGGGCGGGGGTGTCAACAGCCAGTAACAAAGTTCACAGGGCGCTGAGAGAATGTAAATATCTTCGTTCAAGACCACCCATCTTATTTTGCACGAAAACCCCCCTTTTCACAAACAAATCACGTCCTTCTCATGCTAGTTTTAGCCAAAATTAACACGTGTTTTCTAAAACAAAATTAACACGCAAAACCGCCAAAAATCGACGTAATCGTTACTTAAAAATGGGGCTTACGTGCAGATATAAGATAGGGTGATTTGAACATAGATATTTACATTCTCTCCAGGGGCATAAAAATTAAGGGTTTACAGTACGCTCTTCTACTTCCAGCACCACCAACAAATCAGAACAAACAACTGGCCTTCCATCTTGATTAGTTATTTTTACATCCAATGAATTTATAGGCCCCTCAGCTAATTCTTTAAATTGACTGTTTCCGTCAAACCTATATAACTGATAATCGCAAAACCCTGCCTTAATTGACGGCAGTGCTCGTAGAACTGTAGATGGCTGACCATTAAACAAATTAGTATTTGTTTTTAATTCATTTAAATGGACATACAACATTGGGTTCATGAGAAAATCAGAAGGTTTATTACCTTTAAATTGCCAGATGTCTTCTCTTGTACTAAATTTATAAGATCTGTCACTACTGTGGAAGCCCAAAATTCGAGCAAGGCCTCTAGGAAAAGTGTACTCTCTTCTTTCTTCTAGTGGAAAATTCATAGTAATTCTGAGGTTTGCCTCGTTAATTGTTAACAATATGCCAAATTCGTTAAGTACTTCTTTTAAAGAACAAAAGTTGTAATAACCTTCTGGTATTTGTATATAGCTTATTTGATTGCCTACCTCGTTACTAATATTAATCCACTTATTTTGAGCCCCTTCAGATATGTTAATCCATTTTACTTTAAAACAATTTCTTTAAGGGCAACCCTATAATCACCGCGCCAATTGACAATTGGATACGTTAAGAACACACGTTTGTTTTGTTGTGGTTATATAGATGTACATCTTTTTTATAACTATTTTAAAAACTATTTAAAAATGGAACCTTTTAAATATAAACGAAAGTGCCACTTACAATGTGGGAGCGTTTTATAACCCCAAATCTTTGGACTTTAACAATTTAACCATTGCAGTAGATGAATCATACGGCTTCCAAGTCAGACTTGTAAACCCGCTAACTAAATATTTAAATCCGCCAATAAAGAATGACAGAGTGCCATCAGCATGGTCATCCCGCCCTATGGCTTTTTCCAGAATCAGTTAAATTTTGCCATTTACTGCGCAACTACTGGCTGCGGTGTTTCATATGCAAATTATTTTAAACCATCCCAATCTTTTAGTAAAGTCAGTATATAACTTTCATGTTTATTACCAGTACAGACGAATACTAACTGAACTGCAAGTACCCCTCCCTAACGACAACGCGTTTAATCCATTTAAAAGCCCAATGGACACTAGTGCATATGAAAGAATTTGCAATGATTTACATAATCCTCATGATTTTAGACAAAAGT
>JAFLJL010010102.1:30512-41907 GCA_018398815.1 Conus ventricosus
TTTCTCTTTTTTTTCTTTTTAGGCAGCCATAGGTCAGAATAGAGGGCAAAAATATCTGCCTCGCTTAGTACAAAGACTTCTCTGCCCTCCAGTTTGATTGCCATATGTTAACGATGGCCCTGCCTAAATAGCAACAACAGCAGCATTAGGATCTGTCGATGTAATATCTATTTTGAATGATAGTTTAGCAGTGCCTGGCATTATAACATCGCCAGCGGCAAGATCAGGGAACTTTACTATTTAAAGTTTGTCCAGGCTGAACTGTTGATGGGGTGTTTACACTAATTACAGTCTGCCTTATGCCTTTTACGCCATGGGGTTCCTTCTCTCTTCTGTATGGATCGAGGTCACAACCGTATGAGTTCATTTTTTATAAAACAAAAAAGAATATAAATAAAAAAATATGTCTGAAAATTTTGACGCGATTGATCCTGTTGATGAAGAAGAAAGAGATCTGCTAGGCCCTTCATTTGAAGAAGATGAAATGGAATTAAGACCTTCATTGCGCGAAGAACTTGAAAGAGCAGAAGCAGGTTCTTCAATCCTTCATTAGAAGAAGCAGAAACACCCCTTCAGTTAGCGCATCTCGTGCAGAACTATTAACAAATAGAATTAACTCATTCTACATAAGCTTAGACTAGAACCACCAGAAGGCCATAGTCTTTTGATTTTAAGATGGATAAAAAGCAACCATCTGTATATAAGAACTAGCGGAGGAAATTTTGTAAGAGTTACTACAAAGCCAGACCCAACTAAGTTTTTAAAACTAAACACAATTAGAAATGAAATGAGGAGGGAACAGCAAACGATAAACAGTAAACAAGTGGGGTATGTTTTGCTCCCATAAGGAAACCTAACACAGAGTAACTTTTATTCAAGACTGGCACAGCCTTTTAAACTTGAATAAAGTCAGACAAATACATAGACGAACAATCTAATAGTGGGGGAAAAAAACAAGCGCAGGCCAACAACTCAACTGTCTGGCAAAGATTTGGACTTGAGGGAGGGGAGAGGGGAGGGGAGTTTGAAGATGGAGAAACTGGGAAAAATGAAATTAAAAAAAAAATGTTACAGATATGAAAAACTCTCTCTAGCTGCATAAGGGAACCATCGCAATCCCTTTTGAAGGCAGATATATTTGTATTGCAGGAGCAGGCTTTTGGTCGTCTCCAGCTATGAGAATTTCATTGTTATAATTCTGTATCATGCCAATCTGCAGTCTAAGGTCAGATGGTAGCATGTATAATCCATGACCTACAACAAAGTCAACCTTTGACCTAGCGTGTGCAAGAACGTTTTGATACCTTTGTATGCTGGCAGGCAAATCAACAGCAGAGTTAATAGCATCTTCTAAATTGGCTAGAAATTGTTTTCTGGCATCAAAGCCCGTAGATTGATCTACTATGTAGACTTAGTCTGTGCTTGTGCTCCTAATAGACACCAAACGTATGTCCTTATGGAGTCATTGAGTCTTTGCACTCCTAGCATTGTTAGACCTTCACTTTCATCTAAGAGAAATGTTGCCCAAGCATAAGGATGTTTTTGTTCTATGGATCCAATCGAACTTGTTTGTTTGGTTGAAAAGAAGTGTGGCCAGGCAGTAGTCATAAGTATATTCTTTTTGCACCCACAAATACAATGTGCCTAACCCATGATTGCGGTCTAACTTTTGTCTAAAATCAGTTGAAGGATTAATGTTAAATTCATTGCAAATTCTTTCATATGCACTAGTGTCCATTGGGCTTTTAAATGGATTAAACGCGTTGTCGTTAGGGAGGGTACTTGCAGTTCAGTTAGTATTCGTCTGTACTGGTAATAAACATGAAAGTTATATACTGACTTTACTAAAAGATTGGGATGGTTTAAAATAATTTGCATATGAAACACCGCAGCCAGTAGTTGCGCAGTAAATGGCAAAATTTAACTGATTCTGGAAAAAAGCCATAGGGCGGGATGACCATGCTGATGGCACTCTGTCATTCTTTATTGGCGGATTTAAATATTTAGTTAGCGGGTTTACAAGTCTGACTTGGAAGCCGTATGATTCATCTACTGCAATGGTTAAATTGTTAAAGTCCAAAGATTTGGGGTTATAAAACGCTCCCACATTGTAAGTGGCACTTTCGTTATATTTAAAAGGTTCCATTTTTAAATAGTTTTTAAAATAGTTATAAAAAAGATGTACATCTATATAACCCAACAAAACAAACGTGTGTTCTTAACGTATCCAATTGTCAATTGGCGCGGTGATTATTAGGGTTGCCCTTAAAGAAATTGGTTTTAAAGTAAAATGGATTAACATATCTGAAGGGGCTCAAAATAAGTGGATTAATATTAGTAACGAGGTAGGCAATCAAATAAGCTATATACAAATACCAGAAGGTTATTACAACTTTTGTTCTTTAAAGAAGTACTTAACGAATTTGGCATATGTTAACAATTAACGAGGCAAACCTCAGAATTACTATGAATTTTCCACTGAAGAAAGAAGAGAGTACACTTTTCCTAGAGGCCTTGCTCGAATTTTGGGCTTCCACAGTAGTGACAGATCTTATAATTTAGTACAAGAGAAGACATCTGGCAATTTAAAGGTAATAAACCTTCTGATTTTCTCATGAACCCAATGTTGTATGTCCATTTAAATGAATTAAAAAACAAATACTAATTTGTTTAATGGTCAGCCATCTACAGTTCTACGAGCACTGCGTCAATTAAGGCAGGGTTTTGCGATTATCAGTTATATAGGTTTGACGGAAACAGTCAATTTAAAGAATTAGCTGAGGGGCCTATAAATTCATTGGATGTAAAAAAACTAATCAAGATGGAAGCAGTTGTTTGTTCTGATTTGTGGTTGGTGCTGGAAGTAGAAGAGCGTACTGTAAACCTAATTTTTATGCCCGGAGAGAATGTAAATATCTATGTTCAAAATCACCCTATCTTATCTTGCACGTAAGCCCCCATTTTAAGTAACGATTACGTCGATTTTGGGGGTTTTGCGTGTTAATTTTGTTTTAGAAAACACGTGTTAATTTTGGCTAAAACTAGCATGAGAAGGACGTGATTTGTTTGTGAAAAGGGGGGTTTTCGTGCAAAATAAGATGGGTGGTCTTGAACGAAGATATTTACATTCTCTCAGCGCCCTGTGAACTTTGTTACTGGCTGTTGACACCCCCCGCCCTACAGTCACTACATATCCTCACTGTGACACCCCACCCCTACAGTCACTACTATCCTTACTGTGACACCCACCCCTACGGTCACTATATATCCTTACTGTGACACCCCCACCCCTACGGTCACTACATATCCTCACTGTGACACCCCCACCCCTACAGTCACTACATATCCTTACTGTGACACCCCACATCCTACGGTCACTATATATCCTTACTGTGACACCCCACCCTACAGTCACTACATATCCTCACTGTGACACCCCCACCCCTACAGTCACTACATATCCTTACTGTGACACCCACCCCTACGGTCACTATATATCCTTACTGTGACACCCCACCCCTACAGTCACTACATATCCTCACTGTGAAACCCCCACCCCTACAGTCACTACATATCCTCACTGTGACACCCCACCCCTACGGTCACTATATATCCTTACTGTGACACCCCACACAGACGGTCACTACATATCCTCACTGTGACACCCCACCCCTACGGTCACTATATATCCTTACTGTGACCCCCCACCCCTACAGTCACTACATATCCTCACTGTGACACCCCACCCCTACGGTCACTATATATCCTTACTGTGACACCCCCACCCCTACAGTTACTACATATCCTCACTGTGACACCCCACCCCTACGGTCACTATATATCCTTGCTGTGACACCCCCACCCCTACAGTCACTACTATCCTCACTGTGACACCCCACCCTACGGTCACTACATATCCTTACTGTGACACCCCACCCGACGGTCACTACATATCCTTACTGTGACACCCCCACCCCTACGGTCACTACATATCCTCACTGTGACACCCCCACCCCTACGGTCACTGCATATCCTCACTGTGACACCCCCACCCCTACGGTCACTACATATCCTTACTGTGACACCCCACCCCTACAGTCACTACATATCCTCACGTGGACACCCCCACCCCTACAGTCACTACATATCCTCACTGTGACACCCCCACACCTACGGTCACTGCATATCCTCACTGTGACACCCCCACCCCTACGGTCATTACATATCCTTACTGTGACACCCCACCCCTACCGTCACTACATATCCTCACTGTGACACCCCCACCCCTACAGTCACTACATATCCTCACTGTGACACCCCCACACCTACGGTCACTATACATTCTTAATGTGACACCCCACCCCTACAGTCACTACATATCCTCACTGTGACACCCCCACCCCCACGGTCAGTACATTACTTTGACATCCCCACCCTACGGTCACTCTATATCCTTACTGTGACACCCCACCCCTAGGGTCACTATATATCCTTACTGTGACACCTACCCCTACGGTCAGTACATTATTGTGACACCCCCACCCCTACGGTCACTATATATCCTTACTGTGACACCCCACCCCTACGGTCAGTACATATTGTGTCACCCCCACACCATACGGTCACTATATATCCTTACTGTGACACCCCAACCCCTACGGTCACTATTATCCTTACTGTGACACCCCACACCTACGGTCACTATATATCCTTACTGTGACACCCCACCCCTATCGGTCACTATATATCCTTACTGTGACACCCCCACCCCCACGGTCACTATATATCTTACTGTGACACCCCACCCCCACAGTCACTATATATAGTTACTGTGACACCCCATCCCACGGTCACTATATATCCTTACTGTGACACCCCCACCCCCACGGTCACTATATATCCTTACTGTGACACCCCCACACCTACGGTCACTATATATACTTACTGTGACACCCCATCCCTACGGTCACTATATATCCTTACTGTGACACCCCCACCCCCACGTCACTATATATCCTTACTGTGACACCCCCCACACCTACGGTCACTATATATCCTTACTGTGACACCCCACCCCTAGGGTCACTATATATCCTTACTGTGACACCCCACCCCTACTGTCACTATATATCCTTACTGTGACACCCCCACCCCTACGGTCACTATATATACCTTACTGTGACACCCCCACCCCTACTGTCACTATATATCCTTGCTGTGACACCCCACCCCGACGGTCACTACATATCCTCACTGTGACACCCACCCCTACGGTCACTACATATCCTCACTGTGACACCCCACCCCTACGGTCACTACATATCCTTACTGTGACACCCCCACCCCTTCGGTCACTACATATCCTTACTGTGACACCCCCACCACTACGGTCACTATATATCCTTACTGACACCCCCACCCCGACGGTCACTACATATCCTTGCTGTGACACCCCCCCCCTACGGTCACTACACATCCTTGCTGTGACACCCACCCCTACGGTCACTACATATCCTCACTGTGACACCCCCACCCCTACGGTCACTACATATCCTTGCTGTGACACCCCCCCCCCTTCGGTCACTACATATCCTTGCTGTGACACCTCACCCCTACGGTCACTACATATCCTTGCTGTGACACCCCCACCCCTTCGGTCACTACATATCCTTGCTGTGACACCCCCACCCCGACGGTCACTACATATCCTTGCTGTGACACCCCACCCCTACGGTCACTACATATCCTTGCTGTGACACCCCCACCCCTTACGGTCACTACATATCCTTACTGTGACACCCCATCCCTACGGTCACTACATATCCTTACTGTGACACCCCCACCCCTACGGTCACTACATATCCTTACTGTGACACCCTACCCTACGATCACTACATATCCTTACTGTGACACCCCACCCCTTCGGTCACTACATATTCTTGCTGTGACACCCCACCCCTGCGGTCACTATATATCCTTACTGTGACACCCCCACCCCTACGGTCACATATATCCTTACTGTGACACCCCCACCCCGACGGTCACTACATATCCTTGCTGTGACACCCCACCCCTGTGGTCACTACATATCCTTGCTGTGACACCCCCACCCCTACGGTCACTACATATCCTTGCTGTGACACCCCCACCCCTTCGGTCACTACATATCCTGTGACAACCCCCACCCCTACAGTCTCTACATATCCTTGCTGTGACACCCCCCCCCCCTAACGGTCATTATAGATCCTTACTGTTGACACCCCCACCCCACGGTCACTACATATCCTTACTGTGACACCCCCACCCCTACGGTCACTACATATCCTTACTGTGACACCCCCACCCCTAAGGTGACTATATATTCTTACTGTTGACACCCCCACCCCTACGGTCACTACATTATCCTTACTGTGACACCCCCACCCCTACGGTCACTACATTTCCTTACTGTGACAATCCCACCCCTACAGTCACTATATATTCTTACTGTGACACCCCCACCCCTACGGTCACTACATTTCCTTACTGTGACACCCCCACCCCTACGGTCACTACATTTCCTTACTGTGACACCCCCACCCTCACGCGTCACTACATATCCTCACTGTGATGAAACTTAGTGGCAAAGTGAGACGACTGCAGGCAGAAATCCAAACAAATCTGAAATAAATGTTAGCGAACCGCCCCAATAAACGTGGACAAACGAATCACAAGACAACACACGAAGCGTTTCGACCTCTTAGTTCTTCTCCAGGCAAGATACAAAACAATTATTACAGCGAAAATGAACGAGCAGTCACCCATCTTCAATCTCTTCAGCACAAGACAGGCGTTGAATGTAATTGTTTCGTTGTAATAATTGTTTTGTATCTTGTGTGAAGAAGATCTAAGAGGTCGAAACGCGTCGTGTTTTGTCTTGTGATTCGTTTGTCTACGTTTTTTGGGGGTGGTTCGCTAACATTTATTTAAGATTGTGTTGAAACTTGTTTTTCAGATTGTAGATATGTTTTGGTATTATTACACTGGCTTGGAGACTTCAGAGGCAAGCTGAAAATGGCGACGACATAGCACCCCAGCTCACAGACGAATGTGACCCGATCTGACAATATCGATTCAAGGCCACCTTATGTCGACAAATAACTTTTTAAAATTACACTTTTTGTTTCTTCAATTTCTATACATGTAACTGCAATATGCCACTTTTTTTTTCCTTCTAAAAACAAGGAAAACCTTAACAAAACTCGTGACAGAAGAAAGGAATTATACGAATGAAAAGACCAACGACAACAAAGTTTAAAAAAAAAACATACACAAAAGTGTAATATAATAGCAGCGGCCATTCGTACAAAATATAACATAATTATCAGCATATGTTGATGTTATTTAAAATATCTAGAAGTAATTTTTTTAATGGATACACATACGTTTTTTAATTGGCTTGGAGGTTTTCATCGTTCTTTATTTTCTTTTTTGTTTAATGAAGAACATGATTATTTTCGTTTTTTATATTCCTTCACTTTCAATTGATTCTTCATATCTATGCCAGTCGGTGTTAAAACTGACAGGTTTAACCTTAACATAACAGTGGAATAACGTTGTCTATGAAGCCAGCGGGGATTTGAACCAGTGACACAGTTCAGTGCCCAACGAGTAACAATGACGAAGTCGACGGTCTGTTCAGGTCAAAATCGTAGCTCTGGGCCTAAATTCTTAAGATGTCCGGAAAAAAAATCACCAGTTTCGACCGAAAATTGACAAGTCGTCCTTTGTTTTTGTTGCTGTTGTTGTTTTAAACTCGGCTACGTTTGAAATCGCCTCGGATGACCGGGTGACTGAATTTGCTCACCCGAGACGGAGTTGTTGTTCAGAAATGAGTAAATCATGAGTCGCTTAGCCCAAAACTTTCGTGTTGTCCTACACTTCGACACTACTCTTTACATCTATGCCCGCCGCCGTGTGTTCAATGTCGACAGAGTTCTGAGGAATGCTGAACGTCCTTGTTGGAGGACTGATTGATGACTCCCCATTCAGGTAGGGGACATTCACACTGTCTGGATGCCAGACGAAGCTATTCTCAGTGTGTTATTGGTCAGTACGCGGTGGTGTTCTGCATATTTGATCGGGCCCACCACCGTTACCACTCCGGGGTAAGAGCAAGGGTTTAGTCCTAGTGATCCGCACCGGCAGCTTCCTCTGAGAGAGAGAGAGAGAGAGAGAGAGAGAGAGAGGAAGAGAGAGAGAGAGAGAGAGAGAGAGAGAGGGGAGAGAGACAGACAGACAGACAGACAGACAGAGAGTGTAACAGAGACAGACAGAGACAGTCTGACAGACAACACACACACACACAGAGGCAGACAGACAGACACGCAGACAGACAGAGAAACACACACACACACACACACATACACACACACACACAGTGAGAAGAGAGAGAGAGAGGAGGGGAGAGAGAGAAGAGAGAGAGAGAGAGAGAGAGAGAGAGAGAGAGAGAGCGAGGGGGACGCAGACAGAAACAGTGCCAGCAGCAGTGTTCTCCTCCCCCCCCCCCCCCTCCCCCTTGTCCCCCACCTGTCTGGTAGACGGACATGGCGGCCTCGCCACCGCAGCGCTGGCGGCAGTTCCCTGGCAAGGTCTGAAGCAGAACTCATCCGTCCGCCACGCCAGACCCCGTGTGTGGGAGCCACAGTAACACATTGTGCTTCTTGGCGGCGACAAGGCGGCACCCCGTCAACAAGCAGCATCGACACACAGAAAGGATGTCCTCAACCACCAGCAGCAGCAGCAAAATTATAGCAGGCACCACAGAAGGAAATGCTAAGTGTGTGACATTCGAAAGACACGAGATTTTCCCCCCCCCCCCCCCCCCCCCCCCCCCCTCACAATAACACACACACACACACACACACACACACACACACACACACACACATACACACACACTTTTAAGTGCTCGGGATATGGTGGTGGGGAAGTTTATCAATTTTTTGCATGCGTGTGTGTGTGTGTGTGTGTGTGTGTGTTGTGTGTGTGTGTGTGTGTGTGTGTGTGTGTGTTTTGTGTGTTACAACACTTCTAAGCAAAAAACAAACAAACAAACCACCACCCACCCGGATTACCCACAAACAGACAAGCTTAGTTCATGGGTGTTATCACATAAGACTGCTCCTAGATGAAATGATAGAAAAGCACTGGCTGCAGGCAGACAAATTATCTTAGATCATAGTTACTAACTCATGAAGCGCATAATTACCGCCATGGCAGCCATACTAAATCTGAGGGCGAAGCACTTGTAGACACAGGAGTTGACGGACACACGATCCACTTTGGGTTTATAAACGAAGGAGCCGCGATACCTGGTGGGCCTCGACTCGTTTGCCCATGGGTGAATCATGCATCCCAAGTATCTCACCGGGATCACCACACCTTCACTCCCTGTAACTGCTAATCATAAAGAAAACAAGTCTTTTACATAATTATGAAAAGTGAAACTACAGTACTTGAGTGTTGCAAACATGCAAATGTCAAGATTACGTCTCCATGTTCACTTCGCGCTCTTACATACACAATACGTCTGTTCCAACACCGAGATTCGATTTATAACGTTTGTGACTTTATGCCAATGTATTGCGCATGCGTATGAACTTCCTACCAATTCGATGTCAATTGGTAACATAGAGGGTTCGGGTAAGGTTGAAGGATTCAGATAAGGTTAGGGTTAGATCAGGGATAAGGTTTTGGATTAAAGTTAGCTTCAGATGAATTAGGGTTAGGATTTGGTTAGAGTGAGGTTAGGACATATCCAGTTTCCCAGTGCATGTAGTGTTTGGGTGGCTGGCATAAGAGGCCGTTTTCAGATGCGCAGAAAATGGAGGGGTAAACTTGACGTTTGCCTCATACATATTCCACAACCCTCAAGCTGGTTTTCTAGAAAGGCTGGGCACATTCTTTCCCTGATTTTTGTTGAATCTTACGAGAGTTCTTTCCACGATGAACACGTGGTTGAATAAATGATTTGTTCAACATGACGGAGATTCCAGATAGACGTGGTTGAATAAATGATTTGTTCAACATGACAAGATTCCAGATAGGAAAGAGAGCATGTGAGCAAAAATGCTGCTTGGTTATCGCTTGGCTGGAATAACTTTGTATCATCGTTAGATCTAGTTGCTGCAGACGGAAATCTAAACAATTTGAAAAAAAAAATCATTTATAAGGCTCCGCCGAAAAACGTAGTCAAACGAATCACAAGACAAAACACGACGCGTTTCGACCTCTTAGGTCTTCTTCAGGCACGATACACAACAGTCAGAACTATGCAAATGAACGAACAATCACTTATCTTCATCCAATTCGGCGCAAAATGGGTGTTCATTTTCCTTGTCCTGAGTGTTGTGTATCTTGCCTAAAGAAGACCTAAGAGGTCGAAACGCGTCGCGATTCGCTTGTCTATATGTTTTTCGGTTATCCTTATAAATATTTTTTTTTGCAAATTGGGTATCATCGATTAAGATTGAATAACTTGGTATCATCGATTATGATCCTCGCCTGGCTCTGTAGGTCATAGGGCATGGCTTTTCACATTCAGATCTTACTATTTTGAAGCATTTATATCGTTAGCATCCCCAAGCATTCAGTATGGTGTTTTTTTTCTTCTTCTGGGTTCTCTTTCACTATATGCGGAACTTACAATTACATACTTTACTATGAATTGAAATGCCGATCCCACTTTCCGACCACATAATTATGATCTACATTTAAATCATTTGACGAAACATCACGTGTATTACTGATGTTGTTAATCATCGTATTGACAGCGAACATTTCTGTGTACTTACCGCCAGAGGAAAAGAACAAACACGCGAACTATCACCATCTCAAATGTAAAATGCGGAGACAGTGTTTTTTCCGAGTTGGCTTTAGCAAGAAACTTTGTTCATGACGTTTGTAACAGCTACGTGTTTGTTTGGTTTTTTTAAACATTTCTTTTACGTCATTCTCGTTGATTCCTTGAAATACGTCATCACCCCTCTATTTCAATCCAGAAGTAGCTCAGTTCACATTGAATTAAAGGAGAAAATTTGAAAAGGATTCCCTTCTGACACAAAGCTGATAAGTAAATGTGTCCGGATTGAATATTAAATAGGTTTTTAACCGGAAAGAAGGTAATTTTTTAAGAATAATTTTTATACAGTCCGCCAAAAAAACAAGACAAAAGAAGTTACAAGACAAAACGCGACGCGTTTCGACGTGTTACGTCTTCTTCGGGCAAAATATACAACGTTCAACACCAACTGCAGCTATCACCACTTCGTGCCAAGTTAAATGAAAGACCCGGGGAATAGACTAACACAGAAGCTTCCTCAGTAAATGAAGTCGCCTATCCCCCACCGTCACC
>JAFLJL010010109.1:0-17621 GCA_018398815.1 Conus ventricosus
TAAAAAAAATTTTTAAAGGGCCGAAAAAAAAAGAAAAAAAACATGATGGGTTTTAAAAACCAAAATAACCCCAAAAAAAAAATAATTTACAAAAATAAATTATAAGTTTAGCAAACACTATTTTTTTTGTTAACTCACTGTGTTTGGTGGGACAACTTGCAACTCTTCACGAACAAACGATCTTTTAGGGGCAGGCTTTTTAGACGTAGGAGCGCCTCTAGAAGAGAGAGTCTCTCTTAAATAATACACCGGAGGGTCTGTTTTCATAATTCTTTCAACTTCATATACGTCTACGCTCCATATAGAATCTGTGGCTCTAATTCTAACATCACTCTCTGCCTCTCCAGGAGCATACAAGTATCTTACTTTTAGTCCAAACGGTAGGAGTTTTTGATTACCTTGCCCATCTTCAGTAATGCTAATTTTTTTTTAATTTGATTGCGTTTACTGGTTTAAGACTGTTGCTTTAAATTCTTCATTGTTCATGGCACGTAAGACTGATGGCAATCTTCTAACCCATTCTGTGTTGCGCCCTCCGGGGGGTTGCGACCTTGTCGTGGTCGGAGGGCTTGCGTGATCCCGTGATCCCTTAGGCTTTGCTGGCGGGGGCATCAATACTCGAAGATAGGCTGGTTTTTTAAAACTGCTTCTAGGCCTGAGAGGTGCAGATGCTGTTTGGCCTAAGCATAACGTGGTAAGGAGTTGATGCCCCTGGTAGGGCTTCCCATGTCAGATAGGCTAAGGGTGAGGATCCTGACTAAGAGTAACCCGCCTTTCTCCTTTTCTTGTTTTCTGCCTCCCTTATTGGCCCTTTTCTATCTTCGTCTCCCCTTCAAGTCTTCTTTTTCACACTCCTTTTCTCTCTGTGGTCTCCTTAAGATCCGCCGTGTTTGCCGTGCGGTGCGACCTGTGTCGGAGGGGAATGAGGTCCTGGTGATTGAGAGGGCCAGTGCTTGAGGAGGCCTGTGCTCTCAACAACATCACTTTGGCTCGGACCTCTCCTAGACAGGGAGTACACTTTGGCCCGGGTGTACTAATCGGCTCCCCTTCTTGGGGCTGGGTCAAGACAAGCAGTTCCCCTGCTGGCCATGTGAACCCCTGCAGTGCTCAGCTCTCTGTCCCCGGGAGTTGAGCATGATCAGGGGGATGGGGTTAGTTGCTTCTGTTTGTCGTATGTCTCTCCCGAAGCCTGGAAGGGGTCAAGACATTGGTTTCTTGGCCCTGGCCCCTTAGTTGGACTCCAAGGTGGGTGGGTAAGGGAGAGATGAATCATACTACACTAAATATGGCTTTTTTCCAAAAGCATTCCCCCCAAAAGGAAGAGGAAGTCAGCATCCCCTATTTCAGGGGATGGTCAAACAGATAGTGATTCTGATACAGAAGTGAGACAGAAGACAGGTTTTTGGGCTTCCTGGCTCGTGATGGAGGGGACGGAGCAGGAACGACCCTTTCAGCTCTGAGCCCTTTTGCCATACAAAAGGGCTTTCAAGGTTTGGCAGGTGACCCTCGGTCCATCAAGAGGTTACGGAATGGCTCGTTCCTTATTGAGTGTAAATCACAGAAACAATCTGACCAGCTGCTGAAGGCAACAAAATTAGTGGACAGGGAGATCAGAGTAACTCCCCACAAACAATTAAATTCATCAAAAGGCGTGATTCGCTGCAGGGATTTATCTGGTGTCTCGGAGGCAGAAATTAAATCGGAGCTGGCGTCCAGGGTTGTGACGGAGGTGCGCAGGGTGACAGTAAAGAAGGGTGCAGAAAGGGTGGCCACCAACACCCTCTTTCTGACATTCTGCAACCCTGTGCTGCCTCCGGTCATCAAAGTCGGCTACCTGAATGTCCGGGTTCAGTTATATGTTCCGTCCCCGTTGAGGTGCTTCAGGTGCCAGAAGTTTGGCCATGTCAGGGACCGCTGTTCTGGGCAGGAGGTGTGTGGTATTTGCTGCAAGGCAACCCATGATGGGCCGTGTCATGATCCGGAACATTGTGCTAACTGCGGTGGCGACCATCCCTCCTCTTCCCGAAATTGTCCTTCTTGGATTCAAGAATCAGCTATACAACGAGTCAAAACGGAAAGAAGATCTCTTTTTTTGAAGCCCGGAAACAGGTTGTGGGCAGTCAGACGCCGACAGCTTCTTCCTACGCTTCGGCTGTAAAGAAGGTTCCCACAGTTTCTACTCGGTCAGTCTGCTGCCAGACTGATGATTCATGTTTTCGAAAACATTGCAAGTAAGATCTGTCAGTTCTGGTGGTAGCAGGTCCACCACCTTCCAAACCAAAGTGACTGCCCCTGGTGGAGGCAAAAAATCCGCCACCCCTCAGACTGCCCAGCAGTCTACAACATCTGCTGCTGGGCAGATTAAAAAGCCAGCAGTCCCGCCTCGAACTCCTCTGTCCAATGCCCGTGCGGGCAAGGGAGTTCAACCCAGTGTGGAGATGGTGGAGTTGAGGAAAAAACCTCCACCATCTCCCAAATCCAGACCTCCACCATCTCCAAACTCCAGGCCTTTGTCACCTGCGGGCAAGTCTGCCAGCAGGTCCAAAGACAACACAGTCCCGTGAAACTAACACACGGTTCACACGAGAGCAACTTTACTGCCAACAAATAGACCCAAAAGTTGCCAACTCGATGTGCAACAAATCAAAAATAGATTTTGGCCAAAGTTGCTTCGTCATATGTGAACGCAAGAGGCAACTATATGGCAACTCCGTAGCTCCGCCCCTTTTTTTTGCTGGCTGGCCTACGTGCGCGACCTACTTCCTTGTAGTAAAAGCGTGGCGGCACGTGCCGCTTTTTGTCGCACGCATGCACTTCGCTCCGCCCCTTTTTTGTTGCCTACCGGATATACTTGTGTTGCCAAGCTGTTCACACAAAAGCAACTTGAAGTTGTCATGCAAAAGTTGCCAACCCCACCAAAAGTTATATCCCCGACGTTCAACTTTTGGCTGTGACAACTTCATAGGCAACTTTTATTGGAAAATCCAATGGGGTCTAATTGGTTTATAATGAGTTGCTGTAGTGACAACTTTTGAAGCAACAATGTAGCAACACATAGGCAACTTGGAGTTGCCACCCATTGTTGCCTCATTGTTGCACTCGTGTGAACCAGGCATAAATAATAAGTTCACTCCATTGGCCGCAGATGCAGATGAGGAGATGACCTGATCTCTCTCCTTTTCGCCCTCTGCACCATGGATAGTACAATATTCCATTGGAATATCCGTGGACTAAATTCCAACTTTGAGGAGCTGCAGCTTCTGTGTCAGTCTATAAAACCTTCCGTCGTGGCTCTTCAGGAAACCCAAATTCAAAGCCAGAAGACCTTTACTCTTTCTGGCTTTAATATTTCTTTCAAACCCCGCACAACCATCCACGTTGGGACTGTCGGGCGGTGTTGCCCTTCTCCTACACAAAACTTTGTTATATAGCCCTGTCACTTTGTCTACCTCCCTTCAGGCTGTAGCTGCAAGAGTCACTCTCCACAAGACTGTGACAATCTGTTCCCTTTATCTTCCACCTTCTGTCCCGTTTGTCGTCAGGACCTTGTCAGTCTGATAAGAGAACTTCCTCGACCTTTTTTTGCTGTTGGGTGACTTTAACGGTCACAATCCTCTTTGGGGTAGTGTCAGTTCGTCATCCAGAGGTCTGCTAATTGAGGATGTCCTTTCGGATTTAGATTTGTGTTGTCTGAACGACGGATCTGCAACTTACCTCCACTCTTCCACAGGTTCACTTTCGTGTTTAGATTTGTCGGTTTGTGACCCCTCGCTGGTCCTGGACTATGAGTGGTCTGTCCATGACGATCTGCACGGAAGTGACCATTTCCCTGTCCTTTTAAAACCTGTATTCACTGAACACGTCTCTGTCTCTCAGCATCTCAATTATAAGAAAGCAAACTGGATCTATTTGCAGCCACTATTTCCAACGAGTTCCAGGAAAACTGATTTTCTTCAGAGTCCGGACCCAGCAGAATCACTGACTAACACTATAATCAAATGTGCTAAAGCCTGTATTCCAGTGTCTTCCGATAAACTTCAAATGCCAAAAACACCCTGGTTCGATTCAGAATGCCAACAAATTTCTAAAGTTAGAAAACGGGCTCAGCGTCAGGTATACCAACGACCTTCGGGTCCCAACGCTCGAGCCCATCAGAAACTCCGTGCTAAATCAAGACACACTTTTAAAATCAGTAAACGTCGGTCCTGGAGAAGCTTTTGCTCCAGGCTGACATCAAAAACTTCTAAGAAAAAAGTGTGGAACATCATTAAGAAAATCAAAGGGAAGAACACCTGTCCCACTGTGAACCATCTCAAGTTTTCGGATTCTTTAATAACAGAGAAGAAAGCAGTTGCTAATCTGCTTGCTTCAACCATTGAAAAGAATTCCTCCTCTTCTAATAAATCAGCCACTTTTGTCAAAAACAAAGCCCTAAAAGAAAAATCACCCTGCAACTTTTCATCCGATAACATGGAAGACTACAATCTTCCTTTCACATTAAACGAGCTGAAATCTGCCTTACTTTCTTGCAGCGATTCCTCTCCAGGTATAGATGACATCCATTATCAGCTGTTGAAACATCTTCCGCTAGAAGGTCTGACCACACTGCTACAGGTCTACAACCATGTGTGGACTACAGGTTTTTTTCCACCCTCTTGGCGGAAAGCCCTCATTATTCCCATCCCCAAACCTGGAAAAGATCTTTCTAACCCTTCAAACTACCGTCCCATAGCTTTGACCAGCTGTGTCTGTAAACTGATGGAGAAAATGGTCAATGCTAGGCTCATGTGGAAACTCGAAACTGATGGCCTTTTGGCGAAAGAACAGTGTGGTTTCTGCAAACATCGGTCTACAGTTGACCATTTGATTCGTCTGGAATCTACACTTCGGAATGCCTTTCTGAACAAACAGCATGCTGTGGCAATTTTTTTCGACTTGGAGAAGGCCTATGATACTACCTGGAAGTCGGGGATACTTCATGATCTCCACGATCTGGGTTTTCGAGGTCATCTTCCACTTTTTATTCAAAATTTTTTGGCAGAACGACAGTTTCAGGTCCGGGTTGGCACCACTCTCTCTGATGTCCACGAGCAGGAGTTGGGTGTTCCACAGGGGAGCATACTATCTCCTGCCCTCTTTTAGCATCAAGATCAATAACATTGTTCAATCAGTTCAGCAGGGTTCAGACTGCTCATTGTTTGTGGATGATTTTGCTGTCTACGCAACTGGAAGCCTGTACCCGAGTGTCCAGCGCAGGCTCCAGCTTTGCGTAGATAAAATCCATCGGTGGGCGGATGAAAACGGTTTCACCTTTTCTGCTACAAAAACCCAGTGTGTTCACTTCCATAATTTCCGTCAGTTTTTTCCAGATCCGGAACTTCAAGTAGGGAAATCCCCCATTCCAGCTGTAAAGAGGCCAAATTTCTGGAGTCATTTTTGACCAAAAACTTAACTTTCTCAGCCATATTAAAAACCTCAAAACTGCTTGCCAAAAAGGCACTGAATATTCTGCGGGTCGTAGCACACACCGACTGGGGCGCTGATAAGAAAACTTTGTTGCACCTCTACAGAGCCCTGGTCCGTTCCAAACTGGACTACGGTTGTGCTGTGTACGGCTCCGCAAGATCATCTTACCTCAAACTCTTGGACCCTATCCACCATCAAGGGCTTCGTCTCTGTCTTGGAGCGTTCCGCACCACCCCTGTGTACAGCCTGTACGCAGAGGCAGGTGAACCTTCACTGTCCAACCGCAGGCTGAAACTGTCTTTGAATTATTACATCCGACTGTTCTCAGAACCGCAGAATCCTGCCTATGACTGTGTTTTTGACCCTCCGTTCCAAAGTAAGTTTGAAACAAACCCGAAATGTATTCCGCCGTTTGGGCTTCGTATGCAGCCTCACGTGCGGAATGCAGGTATAGACCTGGGAGTAGTTTCCGATTTTTCCAAGTTTCCGGATCAACCTCCATGGACCTTTTTCACACCAGAGATTCGTTTTGATCTCGCAGCTTTCCGTAAGGAGTCTACCAGCTCTCTGGCGTACAAGGCTTTGTATGCCGAGCTCTGTTCCAAATTCCCATCCTATCAAAAAGTTTTCACTGACGGTTCCAAGTCTGAGGATGGAGTGGCCTGTGCAGCCTACTGCCCTGGGGCTCCTTCTCAGATATTGTTGGAACATATACATTCAGATGCTTCTGTCTATTCTGCTGAACTTACTGCTCTAGTACTGGCTTTGAAGATAATCTCCCATTCTTCGAGGAGGGACTTTCTGGTTTCTGTCGGATTCGCTGTCAGCTTTGGAGGCCATAGCTGGCCGCAACCTTCAGCATCCAGAACTTTTACTTTTTTTTGAACTTTTTAGCAAGTTGAAGGCGGACGGTTACAACATTACTCTTGCTTGGTTCCTGGCCATGTTGGCATCGGCGGGAACGAAATGGTTGATCGTTTAGCCAAGAACGCCACAAGAGAGAAACTGTCCAACACTTATATCCCCTGCTCAGATGTGAAACCCAAAATTAACGATTAATGTGAGAGACCTCTGGCAGGAGGATTGGAACACACAGACGAATAACAAACTCTTTCAGATCCGTCCAAACCTTAAAGACTTCCTCCCATCTACGTCGGGTGGTCGTAAAGAGGAAACGGTTCTGTGCCGGCTGCACACCGGCCATTCGTATTTTACCCATTCTTACCTTTTAAAGAGTGAAGAAGCTCCGTGGTGCATTCCATGTCATGCACCACTCACAATGAAACATGTTCTTTTAGAGTGTTGGGACTTGCACGATGTGAGACACAAACATTTTACAGCGGAGTCCATGAAGATCCTGTTCAGGGATGTCCCGCCTGACGTGATCCTTGGGTTTTTTGAGAGAAATTAACATTTTTCATCTGATTTGAGATTTTACGGAAGAAGGATTTTTAACAAAGTTTCTGGTTCGTTTGTGAGACGATGTCATTTACGTGATGTGTGAAAGTTTTTTTTTTTTTTTTTTTTTTTTTTTTTTTTTATGGATGGTGAGTTGATTTTAACGTGGTGACAGCCCTGATGTGGACCTCTAGCGGTCGGCTGGGCTTTATGCAACATTATCTTATCTCATTTTTTGGGGTGGCAGGCAAATATATTTGCCAAATTGTTGTTTTGAAAGCCAGTCTTTCGATTCTGATTCAGGCACTCTAGAGCTTTAATTAGTTCTTTCAATAGCAGTCTTTCCTTTCCAATACCCTTTAGTGAGAATAATATTTTTTGTACTTGTCCATAAGAAGGAATGTTTTTTAATTGGATTTTAAATTGTTTGTGCACAAGAATATAGATTGCTCCCTTAGGACCCACATAAAGCCTATCTCTGCTATTTTCTGTTCTTCTGATGGTTCATAAAAATTCAGACAGTTTGGCGGGGTTGGCGATGTATAGAAACTTTTTTCTGTCACTAAGTAATACTCATTCATTGCCTCTAACGTCTGTAATGTGTGCTCTGCATGACCTGATCCCTTAACTTTTTATTAATAAAAGTCTAAGTTGAGCATTCGCCTTTTTCATAAGGTTCTCTTGCTTTGGCTAAAATCTTCCATTGCTTTGTTATGCGTTCTCTCTATTCGTCGGGATCGCAAATTTACTAAACATTATAATTGCTGCAGAGAAGGCCAAGGCATTAACAATAGCTCTCCTACCTTCATAACTACTCCTGCCATCTTTTTATAAATTAATATTTTCTAGATTAATCTTTTATGAAAACTATATTTTTTTTTTCTGGGATTAATTCCCTGACGTAATAAGAATTCTTTTGCGCAATTCTGTTCTCTTTAACTTTTTATAATGGCGTCTAAGTGGGCCATTTTGTCTTTTCTCGGATGCGTCTCTCGACCTTTGCTAATTCTTCTATTGCCTGGTTATGACGTTCTCTCTTTCATCGGACCTCAATTTACTAAACATCTAATTGCTTCCAGAGAAGGTCAAAGCATTAACCAAGAGCTCTACTACCTTCAGATACAATCAGACATCTTTTTTAAATTAATATTTTCTAAATTAATCTTCTATGAACTAATATTTCTGGGATAATATTCTGTGCAACAAGAAGTCTTTGAGGCAATCATGCATGATTTACAACTATACCTTAACAACGTCCTCAATGTCTTACCCTTCTAGGTCAGCCGGTTCATTTTAAACATGTTTTTGCGTAACACGCTTAGCCTATACTAAGGCCGCCTAATCACAGCAGAGGGGTAAATCGTATTGATAATCTTTTTTCACTCATCTTTTTATTAACTAAAAAAATATTAAAAATAATCATTATCGAAAGGCGTGTCTATGTGCTTTTTAATCAAATAATCTTTTGTTGTTAAAGCTAAAAATAAGGTTGCAACTAGCTTTGGCGAATCTGTATCTTCCCCATGTTGGGTTGTTTTATTCCTAACAAACATTTTGCAAGGGTAGAATAGACTATAACACCAACAATAGGCACTGCATATTTAACAACGTTAAACTCAATGGTTTTTAAATGTCAGTATATTATTTTGTATTGTTTTAAATATGGATTGTGCGAAACTATTTAAGTGTGAGGAGCAAGCAGGCTACTCAACAGGACAACTTTCATTAAGAAGATTATACCTATGGCTGCGTGTGGAAAAACAAAACAGTATTTAGTTGTTTGAACTAAGTATTGAACAGATTCAACACCTGTCTACATCAGACATTGAGAAGTACTACGCTAGGTACGAAGCACAGCTAGGGCAAAAATGGTTTGATTCAGTGGGCAGTCCAACAATGATTTGTTTATATGAACTAGTTAGTAAAGTAAGATGGGCGACGGTTTGATTCAAAGAAATTTAAAAGAAGACTTATCACAGATCCAGTTTAAACGAGTCCTAGAAACTCTCGCATGTGACATTGTACTACAGATTTGGAACTATGCTATGCGTTCATATGGGATTAATTACGATTTATCATAGTAATTTTTATCAATTAAATTAATCGCAATAAAAAAAAAGAGCGTCAGGAGAAGAGACCCCGCAGGACAATCCGCAGGGAGCAGAATGCGCACAGGTGAATGGGCCGCAAAGTGAGTAGAGTTACTAAAACTAAAAAAGCCTGGGCGTATTGAGGCTGGGCGTAAACTAGCTGAATGAACAGACTGCCAAAAAGCAAACAATCAGCCAAAACAAAAATTGTAAGTTAGTAATACAACATCACCGCAGCAACAACACCTCCAATTTACAAAATCACAATCACAAACAAAGATTAAATGTATTATTATGTATTGGCTGTTGTTGTTGTTGGTGGAGGGAGTTTTTGCATATAAATGCCTTAACACAATACTTAGGCAGCAATGTTACAAACCCCCACAAAATGCCAGTAAAAGAAAGATGAACAGCCTTCTGCAAAAATAGTTGCAACCTCCCTGCTTGTAGATCCACTTTTCTATTGGAATAGTTTTTAAGGAACTAGATAAAGTAAAGTTAGAACTAAATAAGTACAAGTTTTGTTAGTTATAGAAAAGTACTTTTTAAGTTAAGTGCCGTAAATTACAAGTTAAGTGCAAAAAAAAAAAGTTTCTTAGGGTAAAGTTTCTTGTTAGGTTCTTAAGGTTAAGTTCTTGTTAGGTTCTTAAGTAAGTTACTAGTTAGGTTATTAAATAAGTATAGTTAGGCTCCTAAGTTAAGTTACTAGTTAAGGCAGTCAAGTTAACCTTTTATAGTTCTCCAATGTCTATTGCCATATGAAAACTCAGGACTGACGTAAGTTCTCTTGTTATTGTTAGAGACTAGTGATTCTTGTTAACGGCAGTTGTGTTTACTTGATGAAGTGTAGAGCGCTAATTAAATTTGTGTGATGAAATACTTTGTTTCAAAAGAGCTTGCTGGTAGTTATAGTGAGATTTTATTTTTGTTGACAACTTTTTACTTATGACTTTAGCTTCTTCAGTACAGAAGTCATGGCTAGCAACGGATATACATCTTCGACCGCAATCCAACATATCTTTATAACTGTCCATTGAGTTCATCTTTCATTCTTTCAATTCACTTTCGTGTTCCACAGTTTTGAATGTAAAGGACTGTCGCTTTTGGATTAGTCGCATGTTGTTCGTTCCTCCATCAGCTCTTTTAGCTAATTCTGTTTCCTAAATCTTTATAGAAGTTTCTGTGGGGAACGTTCTAGTATAAGAGAGTCAGTGTTCTGTTAAAGGACTCTTTGCTTCTGGGGTTCAGCAGGGTTAAAGTAGTCGTACAGAATTCTAAAATCAATAACTTTGACAATTTCTATTACGGTGAGCGATAAACACTGGCTTGTCCAAACTTAACATCCTTTTTCTTCATCAATAATGCCATTAGGCTGTCGGTAAATCATCTAACGTATTGAAAGTTAGGTGTTAGAGGCCAACTTTTTTGCTTGGTTTTCTTTTGTAACTAATTATACATCTATACGTTTGTGTGGATTTTCCATAGTTTGCACAAAGCAGTGTTGTTCATCAGTTTAAATAAGTCTTTTATCTGAAGCGTCGTGGCTTGGGTTCTAGATCAGTGTTCTTATTGATGTATGGTCGAATAAAAGGCTCTTGGTCAAAAAGCAATTATTCGATGAACAGCTGTCAGTTTTAGTCCGTGGCTTAGGTATAAACTGGTAGGTGTCGTAATGGCACTCATATTTAGTTTTTGTTGCGAATATTGGGTACAAGTTTAGGAGGTTTCGCTAGGACTATCTTTAATCTTTCTGCGGCTAGTGGGTAATCGTTATGGAGATAGTGTAGTTCATAAGGATATTCTAAGTCTACTTCTAAGATTAACCCTATTGGATTTTCAGGGGAAGCTGTGACATCATCTTAACTCAGTATTTAACATTATGAGGCCCTTTATCATTGTAAAGTTTTCAGCGGAAGTGGTTGAAAAAAAACCCTTTTCTGGCCCAATCCATACAGATTGTGGCCGGTCCTAAAGAACATTAGATAGTTGGATAGTTAGTTGGGTCATAATCATCTAAATATTGTTGTTAGCTTTGCAGTAAGGATGTTGAGGGGGGGGGGGGGGGGGGGGGGATAAGGCTGCTATACCACCTTAGGCCGGTCTTCAATCATCTGAAGTGTGGGGCGGTAGATCAGAAATTAAGTCAATCTTGATGTTTGTTGACTTTAAGAAAGCAAACCAAGAAAGGCATCACCTGGGGCAGAGATGTAATGCGATGTGTCTAAGCGTTCTGTATTCTGAAAGACGTCCGCCAATAAACTACACGTCCTCAGCAATAATTACTGATCATGATAGTCGCCCCATCGTTTCACAGTGTAATCTGTCCTGGCTTTCTGATTCATATTCAGAATCAGTTATGTCTTTGCCTATTAGACTAGAAAAGAAAGGCCTTTTAGGAGAAGCGAGTCTTCATCAAACCTGTCCCACGGAGTTATGTATTCATAAGATAACTCCTTTGCGCACTAAAAGATGGATCAAAGTATTGTTTAGTTATTGGATAGTCTTGTTTGAGATCCTGCTAAACTTATCTAACTCCCCATCAGATGTTGGGCAGAGTCATAAAAGGATAAACAGTCAAGAGTAAAAGTCATGTGCTTTTCTGGAAGACTGTGCAATGCAGGGTAACCTCTTATATTCGAAGTCACTGCTTGCATGTTATGAAAATGAGAATGTTACCTCGAAGGGTTATGATAGAAGATAGGCAGTTTCCTTGTCTTAGGGTCAACCTTAAGTGAAGATTACAATTGTTGTGTGCTGCCCTTAAACTTTCCGCTAATGTGATAGTGGTTCTTTACTGTCACGTCGTTACTGTTTAGGTGTAGTCTAAACCGGCAAATCCTGCAGTGTGTAGATGAGCCATTGATTCTTGGTCTTTCAGGATGTCATATACAAGGTGTCTGAAAGATTGAGTTGGTTAGAGTAGTAATTACAAAGTTGTTTCATCTGCTCTAATAAATATGCTAGCTTGCATTGGACCCGCTGTAAAATCTCTGGGTTGTGTGTGTTGCCCGTCTGCCTAACAACAATAAAACGCATAGATCAAGATATGATGGTGGGTTAATAAGTTGTTTTTTGTTCTTGCTGTTGTGGGCATAGTACTGCGGCAAGTTTGGATTCAAGGTCAGCATACCACGTATGGGCTCTTCTGCATTTGTGTACATTCTTAAAACTAACTTTAGACCCGGGTTTAGTGTGAGGAGTTCAGTTCACAGTATACAAAACTTTTACAATGTTATCTTATGACAGGCAGCTGCTTCTATAGTGGGGATTCTGCCAGTGACCACCTTCTACAAAGCTCTTGTTTAGCCGGAGGATAGCTTTGTAGTATAGGCTAACAGTCTGCTTATTGTTCTAATGTTTACATAATGGACTCTTTGTACTATCAGCAAACAGATATCAAGTCTAACATGTTTGTTAAGTGTCTCGCTAAAGTAGGTGCATGGGGAGAAATCCTTAGTGGCACTAGGATTGGCTTCTACTGGGGACCAGGTATATACGTTTACAGTGATTGGTTGTTTGCTCTTCAAAAAACTGAGATATACTTTCTATACTTAATGGGAAGGATATGTTATCAAAGTTCAGCTCTTTGTTTATATGCTTCATAATTGGTAACTCTGTTTGCATGATTTTTTACAGGATGTAAATGCGCTTAAAACATCACCACATAAAACACATGTTGTCAGAATTATGTATGTTTAAGACTGCCCATTTTAACTCTAACTCTTTTGGAAAAGAAATGTAAGAGATTGCCGAACTATAGGATAGAACTTTGTTTGTCTTAAATTAATTTCAAGGACCGATTCCTTCAGACCAGCCAGAACCCCTTAACTTTGCCTATCACTTGCCTGGTTAAACTGTGTAAGCATGTAGGTCGCCCAGTTAGAATTAAAGTCGTGTGATAGCTGATTAATTCTTTCTGCCTTGTTGAAACCAGACGGCATGTTAGTATCATCAGGCGTTATATATTCATTCAGATCGGCCAAACAGCAATTTACTGGCGGCTCCACATCTGAAGAGACTCTGGGATTTAGAGATAGCATGTGCCTCGCTTTCATGAAAATTTTGTGGGGTTTATGGGGATTTTTGTCCATGTCCACTCACTAACATTTGCTTTATTTGTTTGTCACTACTGAATATTTTTTCCATCGTATATAGTTTTCTGTCCTCGGATTTACTTGTGGTCGTCATTTTTAATAGCCATTATTTTTACGTAAATCAAAAATATAAATGTATATAAAAGTCAAGTAAAACAAGCTTTTTATCTTCAACCAAGCGTTGCAAAACGTCAAGACATGTCTGCCTTACAATAACACCCGCTTTTAATTTTACTTTTTCTGAATCACTACAGTCAATGCTCATCACTTGATTGCTTCGTTCATATAGTCTATGATTTTTTATGATATTTGTTTAATTAATTTCAAAACCAAATTAACATAAATCAATGTTTAACATTCATTGTTTCGTCTAATAGTTCATTACATCCTGTAAAGCAGGATTCTGAGTTCGGCAGCCATTTGTTAAAATTAAAATAAAAATTAAAAAAATAATTGTTAAATTCATCTGTATTCATAGTTCACCTTTTTCTAATTGTAAAAACTGTTCAGTTTAAAGGGACAGTTACTCCTTCAAGATCATCAGTCACATGCAAGGTCAGCATCTTCAGGGGCATTTTCAAGTAAAATGGCAAAAAATTTTATAATTGGTTTAGGACAAGTCTCTGAGATTTTACTAATGGCTTCCAATCAGCTTTCTCGTTATAGTTAAACTTTCAAAAGTTCTGTTATTAAATCATTAAAAGGTCTTAATCTTCTTATAAACTCTGCACTAATCGTCACACCCAAAATCTCAAATATGTCTGTAAGAGTTTATAACTACGTTGGGAGTCATTTTATAAAAGCCAGATTAACAATCATAAAATACAAATTAAGTAAGTAGCGCTCGCTCTTCAGTGGGCATGTGCGGTTGTTAGTCGTTAAAAATTGATCGTCATTAAGCAAATAGGTTACTCCCTTCGGGGCCAGTAGACACTGTTAGATTAGAAATCTTCAGAAGTATATAAATCAACTAAAATGGCAAATTAGTTTAATTGGTTGGGGCGACCAAGAATCTGGTATTTTAACTTATAGCCTGCTTACGCTTTCTAGCTGTCTTTGCGATTAAAAAGATCAGTAATTAATTTCTTCAAACTGTTCTTTATACTGATCTTTATCACCTCACCTCTACCAATCCAACTCGTTAAAGTATATTAATAAGCTCTGTAGATAGTCGGTCTTCATTTTGAAAACTCCAAATAAAATCATAAAGTCAAAAAATTAATTAATTCTGTAAACCTTTAGATTTTCTATGTCAGGGATGAGAATGTATATATGTTTGTTCACGATCACCAAATCTTATCTAGCACGGTAAAGCCCCCGTTTTTAATGTGTTAATAACGTCATTATTTAGAGGTTTTGAGGTGTTAATTTTGTTTAAAATCAGGTGTTACAATTGAGTCATAACTGACATGGATGGACGTGATTTAAGATGTGAAAAGGGGGGTTTCGTGCAAAATAAGATGGGTGGTCTTGAACTAAATATTTACCTTCTCTAGCCATATTTCTAAGGTTTAAGGACACTGAATTTTCTTCAGAGTCCGGGACCCAGCTGAATCTCTGACTAAACACTGTGATCAATGTGCTAAAGCTGTATTCCAGTGTCTTCACGATAAACTTCAAATGCCCAAAAACACCCTGGTTCGATCAGACTGCCAACAAATTTCCAAAGTTCGAAATCGGGGCTCAGCGTAGGGTTTTGGTTACCAACGACCTTCGGGTCCCAACGCTCGAGCCCATCATGAAACTCCGTGCAAATCAAGACAAACTTTTTAAAATCAGTAAACGGCGAGTCCTGGTGAAGCTGCTGCTCCAGGCCTGACATCGGAAACTTCCAAGAAACAGGTGTGGAACTTCTTAAGAAATTCATAGGGAAGAACCCTGTCCCACTGGGAACCATCTCAAGTTTGTATCGGACTTTTATAACGGAGACAAGAAAAAAAAGCCAGTTGCTAATCTGCTTGCTCTACAATGACAAAGAATCCTCCCTGTTCTATAAATTCCAGTCAGTTTTGTCAAAAACAAAGCCCTTAAAGGAAAAAATCACCCTGCAACTTTTCGTCAAACAACATGGAAGATTCATCTTCCTTTCACGTTAAACGAACTGAAATCTGCCTCTTACTATCTGCAGCGATTCTTCAGGTTGAGATGGAATTCCATTATCAAACTATTGAAACATCTTCTCAAGAAGGGTCTGAACACATGCTTACATGTATACAAACCTGTGGTGGTCTTCAGGTTTCTTTGCCTCCTTCTTGGCGAAATGCCTCTTTGTTCCCTTTATAAATGGAAGAGATCTTTCTAACCCATCAAAACTACCGTTTCCCATAGCTTTGACCAGCTGTTTCTGTAAATTGATGGAGTAAATGGTCAATGCTAGAGCATGTGGAAACTTGGAACCGATGGCCTTTTGCGAAAAGGAACAGTAATGAACAGTGTGGTTTCCGCAAACTCTGGACTACAGTTGGACCATTTGATTCGTTGGAATCTACACTCGCCCCTCCGGGGGTTGCGTCCTTGTTCATGGTCGGAGGGCTTGCGGGGGTCCAGTGATCCCTTGGCTTTTGCTGGCAGGGGGGCATCAATACTTGGTGATAGGTGGTTTTTCCAACTGTTCTAGGCCTGTGAAGTCCAGATGCTGCTGGCCTAAGATAACGTGGTGGTAAGGAGTTGATGCCCACTGGTAGGGCTTCAATGTCAGGATAGGCTAAGGAGTGAGGATCTGACTAAGAGTAACCCGCCTTTCTCCTTTTCTTCTTTTCTGCTTTCCTAGTTGGCCCTTTATATCTTCGTCTCCCATTCAAGTCTCTTATCCACACTCCTTTCTCTCTGTGGTCTCCTTAAGATCCGCCGCGTTTGCCGTTGCGGTGCGACCTGTGTGGAGGGGAATGAGAACTGGTGATTTGTGAGGGCTTGGGCTTTCAACACATCACTTTGGCTCGGACCTATCTAGTCAGGAGGAAGTACACTTTGGACGGGTGTACTTAATCGGCTCCATCTTGGGGTGGGTCAGACAGGCCAGTTCCCCTGTGGCAATGTGAAAACCCCAGCAGTGCTGCAGCTCTCTGTTCCGGGAGTTGAGCATGATCAGGGAGGGGATAGGGGTAGTAGTGTTCTGTTTGTCGTGTTCTGTCTCTCCCGAAAGCCTGGAGGAAGGGGGTCAAGACAGATGATTCTTGGCCATGGCCCCTTGTTGGACTCCAAGGTGGGTGGGGTAAGGGAGGGATATGAATTCAATATACTCCAATATGGATCTTCAAAATCAATCCCCAAAAAGAAGAGGAAGGCCAGCATCCCCTATTTCAGGGATTTCGATTCTGATAGTGAGTTCAGATACTGAATGTGAGACAGAAGACAGGGTTTCCTGGCTTCATGGCTAGTAATGGAAGGGACAGAGCAGGGAAAGACCCTTTCAGCTTGAGCCCTTTTGCCATAAAAGGGCTTTCAAGGTTTGGCAGGATGGGACCCTCGGTCCGTCAAGAGGTTGAGAAAATGGCTCGTTTTTAATTCATTGCTGCCAAATCACAAAACAGTCTGAACAGCTGTAAAGGCAACTAAATAGTGGCAGGGAGTCAGGGTAACTCCCCTACAAACAGTTTAAATTCATCGAAAGGCGGTGATTCGCTGGCCGGGGATTTATCAGGTGTATCTGAGGCAGACAGAAATCAAAACGGTGCTGGCATCCCAGGGTTGTGACGGAGGTGCGCAGGGAGTGACTGTAAAGGAAGGCGTGTAGAAGAGTGGATACCAACACCTCTTTTCTGACATTTCTGAAACCCTGTGCTGCCTCGGTCATCTAAATCGGCTACATGAATGTCGGGTTTTCGATGTTATATGTTCTTCCCGTTTGAGTGTGCATCAGGTGGCCAGAAGTTTGGGCCATGTCAGGGACGCCTGTCAGGGCAGAGGTTGCGGTGTCTGATGAAGGCAACCCTTGATGGGCCGTGTCAAGATCCGGCACATTGTGCTATGCGGTGGCGACCATCCATCCTTTCTTCACGAAAATGTTCCTCTTTGGTTTCAGGAATCCGCCATTCAAAGAATAAAAAACTGAAAGAAAATTCCCTTTTTTGAGGCCCGCACATGCAGGTTGTGGGCAGGTCAGACTCCGTCAGCCCTCTTCCTATGATTCGCTGTAAAGAAAGTCCACAGTTCTCACTCGTTCTGTCTGCGGTCAGATGAGGATTTACGTTTCGAAGACACTGAATGGTTGTATCTGGTCAACTCTGGTGGAGATGGTCCACCACCCTTGCCATACCAAAGTGCACTGCACCTGGGGGTGGCAAAAAATCCGCACCCTCAAATGCCCTGCAGTCTAACAAATGCTGCGCTGGGCAGATTAAAAAACCTGCAATCCCCCCGCGAACTCTCTGTCCAGTGCACGTGCGGGGGCATGGGTGTTTACCCAGTGTGGAGTTGGTGGTGATGAGCGTAAGAAACCTCCACCATCTCCCCAACCCTGACTCCACCATCTCAAACTCCATGGCCTTGGGTCTAACATGCGGGCAAGTTGCAAGCTGGTCCAAAGAACAACACAGTCAGTGGAAACTAATAATTAATTTCGTCATAGAAAGGG
>JAFLJL010010111.1:0-10891 GCA_018398815.1 Conus ventricosus
GCAGCTTTCCCTGTCTTTTGGGTTTAAAAATTTAGTTTGAAGGGTTGATTTGTTATGCGGGCCCCTCCCCTGAATTTCCACTAAAGTGATCATGGTCTCTTCCCTTTGGGCCCCCCAAGGGGGCCCCTGTGGATTCGGGTGCGTTGATGAGGGCCTAAAACCCCCAAATCCAAAAGTGAGTGGCTGAGGGCCCTATGTTGTTGGTCTTTTAGGGGTCATCATGATTTCAGTTTAAAATTAAATTTTAAAAACAATCATACGCACTTGCGGGATGGTTTTAAGAATGTTTCTGCAGCATTTGGTTCCCCTATTTAATTCTGGTTTGAAAAATTTAAAAGCCCTCCCCCCTAAAAAAAATTTAAAGGGAAAAAACAAATCTGATGAATTTCTATTAAGCTGTTTTTCGAAAATTTTTTTGTGGGTGCGGCCCTCATAAGGAACAATAAACGACTCGAAGTTGCGTAAACCCTAGGGGCTTGTTTGCAGCCGTTTCCAGTTCTTAAAATAACTTTTTGATCCGGGGGGGGGCGTAGTAGTTTTGGCTTACAGTCTACAGAAATTTTACAATGTTTTATTTGTTCAAGCGCGGGCCCCTTTAGCGGTTGGGAAATTTTTGTTAAACCCTTTTTTTAAAAAATTTTTGTTTATGTTCATGCTTTGAAGATGCGCTAAAAACTGCTCATTGTGCGTATCAATGTTTAAAGGGGGGAAGCCCTGTGGCGAAAAAATTAGGAGTAATTCCCCATGACTTTTGGCCCCGGTTCGCCTATTGGGTTTGGGCTGTTCTTGGAAAATTTAATTGGCACCAAAATTTGGGTTTCCCCATCCCCTGTGTTTACTTTCCCGTTTTGGGGTTTTTTTGGTTTTTCAAAACGATCAATTTGGTTACATAAAAAGGAAAGGATATTCCAAATTTAAGTTAAGATTTTGGTGTATTGCCGTAGTTAGTCATTCTCTGCGTGTTCGCGGACTGAGGGAGTTGCAAAAAACCCCCCATGAAAAATTTGTTTTTCTTTAATTTTTTTTGTTTAAAACTTTCTCTCTTTAAAACCAACTCCCGAGGTAGCGGAAAGTAAGCCTTGCCTACAATCGGGCATAAATTTGCCTGTTTTTAATCTAATCTCTAAAACTTCGCCCTTTTACCAACCCGGGCCTTTTTTAGGGTTTTTCAGCGGGGAGCGTCAAATGTGTAAAACGTTCGTCTGCCCAACCCCGGGGTTAAGTCCTTTTGAGAAAGAAAAGTCTTTGTTTAGTTTAACCCAGACTTTAGATTTTCCCTTTATTTTTTTGTTAATAGTCGATTAAAAAAAGTAACATTACTTTAAATGGGGGGTCATTGTTAGTTTTCCTGGGAAATTGAGAAAAAAAGCAAAGAACAACACTTTTCCTGTACGTTTGTTGGGGGCAAAGGGCTTTAAAAACAATATTTATTCAGTGGGTCTTTATTAAAAGCCCCTCTTCGAGCATTCCCTTTAAAAAATTCGTCTTGTCCTTATATATCTTTAGCCATGCTGTCTTTTTTTCTAAGCCAAAAATTTTTTATTTAAAATTTAAAAAAAATATTTTAAACAAATCATATCAACGGTTTTTTTCGCTTGGCTATAAAAATAAAGTTTTTAAACCTTTTTGGGGTTTTTTAATTTTGGCTGTTTAGAACAGAAATTTAAAGTTTCGGTTTTCTTTTTTTAAGATTCCCCTTTTTTTTTGCTCGGCGTCTTTGGGTTGAGAAAAACTTGCCCCCGCCCCCCTTTGAAGATCCAAAATTTTGTCTTTTTTTAGTTTATCCAAAAAACGGCCTGTAAACGATTTTAAATTCTTCATTCCCTGATGTTTTAGTCAACTTGCCCCTTTATTTTTTTTCAGGTTTTTAAGAGCTAAGTTTAGTGTTTTTGTTGAACCCTTTGTGTGTGGGTTTTGGGGGTTTTGTTTTAATTTTTTGGCCGCCGCACTTACCGCTAATGAAAACCCGGCGGGGAGCTAAGACAAAACCACTAGAGGTAAAGGGTGCGGGTGGCCTTTGCCCCTTGCTAAAAAACCTACCCTTGTTCCTGCTGATAGAGCCCCTTATAGTCGATGCTCCCGTATTAACTTTTGTGCAGCATTTTTTGGCAGCAGGAAAACCCTTTTTTGGTTTTGCTGTTTTTGAAAGGTCCCGCTTTTTTTTGTTGATTTGTTTTTAAAGTTTGGGGATCTGAAGGTTTTCTTCCCGGGGTTTCTATAACAGCAGAATTTCCTGCTATCTCCGCTTGGGGAAACTCCGGGGTGTAGGCCCCATTTGGAAAAAACCTTAACAGACATGCTTTTTATAAAATGAAAAAAAAATTTAGTAAAATACATATTTTTAAATTGGGTTTTTTTGAATATTTAGGGCGCATTTATTAATTAAAAAAAAAATGTACATTTAGGTTTATGGCTTCTTTTCTTTATCAATTTAATGGTTTTTTAAGGGGCTCTCACGTTTCTCCCCCTTCCATCCCAATCAATTTTCCCTGTTGATTGGTAATCCAAAAAACCCTATTTTTTTGTTAAAAAAATCATCCAAACCCAAAATTGTGAAGATGTAAAACTTTAGGCACTAGGTTTGGGTGTTGGTTTTTCCCTCCCCCCCCCAAAAAAATTTTTTTTATTTCGTCAAAAAAATTTATAAGGTCTAAAAACCCCCTAGGGGAGATTTGGTTAGGGGGGCCCTCAATTTTTCATTGAATTTCTTTTTTTTAGGGTTTAAAAAAAATTTTTTCCCTTTCTTTTTTAACGGGTTTTCATCCCTTTCCCCCGCAAATTTAAAAAACCTTTAAACGGAAAATTGCTTTTGGTGTAAAAATAAAAATTCCCCCATAGTGTGCCCCGTTCTGGGTTTGTTGTTGATGAAAAAACTCTTTCGTAATATATTGCAAAAATTTTCCCGAATTTTACTCTCAATCGCCTGCTACTTAGGGTTGTAAAAAAACGTTTAAAATTAAAAAAGATGTCAGAAAATGCTGTACTTTGCTTTGGGGTCTTTATGATTTAATTAAACCCTTTGTATTCATTAAAAATTAGTTTTAAATGACAATCTGTCTTTTAATGCCCCCGAAAGGGATGGTCCTGCGCTTTTTTCCCAAATCAAAATTTAAAGGGGAAGGGGAAAAACGATTTCCATACGCAAACTTTTCAGCTACTACTTTTTGCCCCTCCCTTTTTTAAACTGGGCGCCTATTCTATGTTTTTGCGCTTCTTCATTTTCAAATTTTTGAAAAAGCCCAAAATCAGCCCCTTTTATTCCCGTTTGCCTAGATCAGAATAGGTTTTAAAAAATGTCTGCATTGTGTAAAGGAAAAAAAATTTTTTGCCCCCCAAATTTTATTTGAAAATTTTCCCTTTTGATTTCCCCCCCCCAGATTCTGTACAAGGGCCCGTTTGGGGTGTTTTGAAAAGAGTTTATTTTGAAAGTTTTGGGCGGCGAGCCTGGACCAAACACTTAAACCCCTCCCAGGTTTGGGGGAAAATTTTCCCGTAAGGGGAAATTTTTCTGCCCTCAATAGTAGATGGATTATTTGGAAAGGGAATATTCCCTTTATTTTTCCGCCCTTTTTGGGTCTTTCGTCTTTATACGGGTAAGAATCGGCCATGTGTGACATTTTTTTTTAAAAAAAAAAAAAATTAATTTTTTTAAAAAAATGGGAGGAAATTTAAGATGAAGAAAATTTATGTTTTTGGCCCCGGCAACCCTTGAAAAGGGAAAAGGAAATTTAATGAAAAAAATTCCTTTGACAGGATCGTCAGCCCTTCCAAGCGGGGGTGCCTTTCCCCCGAAAGTACGGTCGGGCATTTTACAAAAAAATTTAGGTCAAAAACCTCCGGGAAATTTTTAGACCCAAAAAGATTTTGAATTAGAAAATGGTCATTTGGTTTTTAAAGGGGGGCAAGGAGATTGTTCGGCTTAAAATTAAAACCGATCATCAAAGTTTTTTTGCCAAAAGTAATTTTTTCAAAGGGCTCAGTGGAAAAAACAAAATGCCTTTGGGATTGCTAGCCCCAAAAAAAGTAGGGAGGAAGGGTTTTTAAAATTCAAAAACACTACAAAAAATTTCCCCCCAGCTAACCAAAACAAACATGGCCCAAAAAAATTAAAACAATCGGCAGTGAAAATAAAGAATAGAAGCAGAAAAAAGTTTTTCAGAAGAAACGGGTTTTAAAAACCCATACCGACTTCCCCCTACCCCTGGAGGAAAACGGGCCCCGATCTGCTTTGGAAAAGGGTCAGAGGCGAATTAACAAAAAATTTGCCCAAAAATAGGGGGAAAATAGATGAGATATAAAAAAGAAAAAAAAGAAAAAATCGTTTAGGCTGACGGGCCCATCGAAGGGCGTGAGATTAAAGAAAGAATAAAACAAAAACTAAAAGGGTCTTGAACAAGGAAAAAATCAGCAAGATAGAAAAATGCTAACTCTTAAACCCAGACCAATTTCGAACCCCAAGTGAAAGAATAAGAGAAACTATCGAAAAAATTTTATAGAAGACGAACCCCTAAACCCAAGGAATAAGAAATTGTTTAGAAGGGGGAGGGGGTCCATTAGCAAGCGTTATAACGGCCCTTTGGAAATTTTCAATAAGTACATGGTGATGGTTTAAGGCGGGGTTTGGGAAAGTTCATTACTCCGGGCCCCCTCGGCCCCCCGCCCGATAAAATCATGGGGAAAAAAACAGCTTGATATTTTTTGAAGTTTATTAAAAAAAAATTTGTGGGAAAGCCGTGGGCGCTTTTCCCGGAATATTTTGGGGGGTATTGTCAGCTGGGTTTTGTCTATGCAAGAAAGTAGGTTTGGGTTTTTGGCCCAAACACTTTGGGGATTAGTTCTCGTTTCCAAAAAATTGGGTTACTATTTAGTAAGATAAAGACCCAAATAATTTCCCAGGCCAGTTAATCCCAAAAAAAGCGCCCCTTGGGCTTTTATAATTTTTGGTCATCGCGAAAAAAGAGTCCGCAAGCTTTGGGTGAATTTTTCAATGACTTTTTGGGGGGTTTTGGGCTTCGGGAATTGAAGATTAATCTTGGGCGTTTTTTTTGTTTGTAATTTTTAAATGGTCAGAAAATTTTTTGTCGTTTTTTTCCAAAATTTGTTCATTGCCCGTATAAGAATTTTTATTATTATAGTTTTTTTATTATTCCTACTGGAGTTGAGGTCAGAAGGGGAGATTTATAAAACCCGTGCCCAAAAGCAAAGGCTACTTTGATCCTTTCGTATTGAAAAAAATTTTTTGGAATTTTTTTAATACTTGAAGGTAAAAAACTGAAAAATTAATGGCTTCCCCTAAATTTTTAAGTTTTGTTTTTTGGGTCAAAGCCCGTAGGGGGATCAGTTTGCTTGATCTTTCTTTTGCTTGCGACCCTAGCAAACACCAAACGTAAATTTCGGAATAGAGTCGTTTATTCGGGTTTTATTTCCCCCCCTGTTTGGCCCCTTTGAAGTTTTCTAAGATAAATGTTGTTTCCTGGTTTTTTTGCTTTTGCTTATGGACCCCGGGCGAACCAAAATTTTTAAAGGAGAAAGCCCGTCAAAAATTTTATTTTGTGCGTGCCCCGAAAAAAAATGAAAGCCCAGGCCATTTATTAAAGATCCAATTTTGTTAAAAGGCTGTCTTTATGTTAATATTGAATTCGTTACAAATCCTTTTCCCAAAAACCCATGTTAAATTTTGTTGCTGAGTGGATTTTAAAAAAGGTTTTTTTCATTTTTCAATGGGGCTTGCCCAAATTTAGTTTAAAAAACGTTGAAGGTGTAATAGAAAAGAAAACTGTCCCCTTTACCCCACCAAAAGGGTTGTGGGGATTTAAATGATCGTTTCGCCCCTCCACCCCCCTTTTGCGGGAAAACACAGCCCAAAATTTAAAAAGGGTTTTGATAAAAATGCATCGGGTGAAACCCCAAAACCCGCTTTCTGGATGTGTCGTTTTCAATAGGGGGGGTTTAAAATGTTTTCAAGGAGTATTTACCCCTTTTTTTGAAAAAGGCGTCTGGGTCCGCAATGGCAAGGGGTTATCAGTTTTATTTTTTAAGATTGTAAATGCGGCCCAAAAGAATAATTTTTTGCCCGTTTTATTTGAATGCCCTATTTTTTTTTTGTTTTAAAAAAAAGTTTTTTAACAAAAAAACTCAAGACCCTCTTTTTTTTAGAAAAATGCTGTTAAAACGGGTTTTCGGAACCCAAAAAGGGGCGCTCCCTGAAATATTCTTTTAAAAATCGTTTTGGTTTAAAATAACTGCATCCCGGAAGAATAACAAGTTTTTTAAAAATTACCAAAGAGGGACCAAAAAATTTGCCCGTTACAATAAACCCGATGGTTATTTGGGTTTTTCTCGCTAAAAAAAGAAAAGAGTAATTCGACATTAATCTCAAACTTAAAATGCAAAAACTAAAAAACAAAGTTTAAAATTTTTTTAAGCCTGGGAAAAAAGATCTTACTTTTTTGATAGAGAGCTGCTAAAATGTTTGGTTTAAACTGGGCCAATCTACCCCCTTTTGGTTTTGTGCTGCGAAAAACAAAACTATTATGAGGGGGAAGTCCGCTCGATCTTGGGAGTACATTCATTTCTCTTTTTATTTGGAGAGTAAGCCTGATGAAAACTTTTATGGGTGGAAGGGCCCCCAACTGTTTTTTAAAAGCTCTTCCGTCAGGGAAAATTTCCTATTGCCCATTATGAAATTATACAAATTTCCCCAAAATTTTCAGTTTAAAAAATTAGTTTGTGGGAGGGGGGTTCCCTTTAATTTAAAAATCAAAGACAAAGGGGGAAAATTGGAAAAGTGTAAACCCACAAATTGTTTGGGGAAAAAAATAAAAAGTTGTTTAAAAAAATAATTTTCGGGGGGCCCGAAGAAGGAGTTTCAAATTTGCGGGCCCGTAGGTGTTTTAACCCTTTTGAATTAAAGACCTTTCAGACCCTTGCGGGGGCTTTGAAAAACGGGGAGGGTAGGCGCTTTGTTTTGGTTTTGAGGACATAAAGTGGTGAAATTTTAAACGCAAAAAGGTTGGCGACAAAAAAAGTTTCCTAAAAAATAGGAAAAAACGGGGCAAATTTGAGGCAAAAAATTTTTGGCCAGGATGAATATAAAAAGTCCAAACCCCGACAGCCCAAAGGGGACTTAGAACCATTTTAAAATTGGGACCTAAAATTTGAATTATAAACCCTTTACATTTTTTAGCGTCCCCCAAAAATTTCGAAAAAGCATTCAAAATCTGGCCCTTTACATGTAAGTTTATTTCCTGAGGAAATCGTCGGGGAGATTTAAATAACGCCCCTATGGGGGAAAAAAAAAGTAATCTCCCCCCCGAAAAAAAACAGTTGTTCAAAAAAGCTTCTACAAAAAATTTCAGTTCTTTCAAGCAGAAAAATTTGGAGAAGTTCCCCCTAATATTTTAAATTTCTGTCTTTAAAAAATGTGGAGAGGGATGGGTTTTTGGGCGTTAGTTTAGACCTTTAAAAAGGAATTAAAAATTTTTGCTTTGGGAAAAAATTTGACCCTTAAACGGGCTTAACTTTTCCCGTCGTTTTCAAATGGTGAGGGGTATTAAAGGTTTTAAAAAAAAACAAAATTAGTTGCTTTAAAAAGAAAAAAATCTTAACCCAAATGGAAATTTGGGTTAATTTTTTCACATTTAGGCCTTTTAGGGTTTTTTTTTTTGAAAGTTTTTTTCAGAGAGTATGATAAAAATAATTTAATGGATTAGATTAAATTCTTTATAAAACCCGGAGCCCGTTAAAAATTTATGCCAAAAACTCCTCTTGTCATTGATTTTGGCAGATGGTTTTGGAAAAACCTATTTATCTCGACTGTTAAAACAGTTTATCGAAAAAATTTTGATCTTTTTGTGGTTTTCTGTCCCAAAACTTAAATGGAACAAAGATATCATGATAGAAAGGGTTTTTTTGGGCAGATGTTGGGCATATATTTGTTGATCCTAGCAATTAAAATGAGTGAGTGTTTTGAAAGTTTTTTTAGGTTTTTGAAGGAACGAAAAACTAATTTTTTATAGAGGACGGGTTTGCCCGGAAAAAGACTAGTTAAAAAGGGGGAAACATTTATCAAAACTTGCTTTTAGTGGAAGACTGCCGGAAAGTGTGGGATTTTTTTGCAGGGGAAAAATAAAAAGGTTTTTTAAAAACTTTAGGGGAAAAATTTTAAAAACTGTAGTTTTATTTCACATGGGAAAAACAAGGGTATTTTAAAAAATGTTTGCGCGAAAATGATGTTTTGAAAAGACCAGGAAAAAAAATAGGAAATTTAAAAAAAAATGAAATTGAAAAGTTTTGTAAATTAGTATTAAAAAAAGGAAAAACCCCCACAGTATGTTTTTTTTGTTTGAAAAATGTTATTTTTTGGTTATTGGGAAATCTTCTTTTCAGGAAAGTTTTGCTGATTTAGGCCCCTTTGCCCCAAAAATGGTTGAGGGGGGGGAAAATGGCGTAGAGTCGGGATTTTATGAAAATTTGGTGTGTCCAGTGTTTCGCCTGGGATTTTTTGACCAGGGGCCAAAACATGGTTACCTGCAGAGAGTTTCACAGAGTGGGCACAGGGGTGGGGGGGAAATTTTGGTTTTTTTTCCTGATCCTGTAACCCTTTGGGAAATGGTCTGGAGGGATGACTCAGGACAGCCAATAATGCGTTTTTCCCCCCTTTCCCCTTTGATCCGGACGTTGGGCCCTTTCACCGTTTACCTTTGATGAGACAGAGGACGTCTTTGAAGATTTCATACAGACATTGGACCCGAGACCCAACTCCCCTCAGGCTGCAGATTCGGGTTTTGTTTGGAAAAAAGGGAAAGGGGAGAGGAGTCACCCCGGTTTGGTTTCCAAAAGGCCCGTAAAATTTAGTTTTAAACCACCTTAAATTGGGGGTAAAAACCCTGAAAAAAAGGGAAACCCGGCCCCCACCTGATACCGGGTTTTTAATCGGGGGCAAACGGCGGGGGTCCCCAACCCCAAAATTTAAATTGGTCACTCAGTTCCACCTACTCAGCATGTGCGTGCATTTCCCCCCTGCCCCCCCCCCAAAAAAAAGTGGGTTAGGCACGAATTTTGTTCAAACCCGCCTTGCCCCAAAAGGCGACCCCTTTGGGTTTGGCCCTTTTGATTTCGGATCAAAATTTTGGGGGTAAAGGCTTGCTTTCGCATTGGACCCTTTCCCGTGGTTGCGCTTCAATTTTCGCCGGGTTTTTGCTGAAAATTTCGGGCTGCGGTCTCGTTTTAAAAGAAAAACGTTGTTGAAAAATAATTAAGGAGAAAAATATGAAATTATATGTTTAAAAGGGGAAATTACATCCAGGGAAAATTTTACATGTTTAATGGAAAAAAAGAATGGGGGGACAAGATTTTTTTCATATTTTTTTTTTTTTAAAATTTTTTAAAATCAACTCAAGACCGTCTTTCTTTTTTTTAGAAATGTGTTAAACGATTGCGGACCAAATGTCGCGCTCCATGAAATATTCTACAAAGTCGTTATGGTTTAATATAACTGCATCCAGGAAGAATAACAGATTCTAAAAGTTCCAAAGCAGGACCAAAATTAGCCAGTTAACAATACCTGATGGTTATTACGGTTTTGCTCGCTAAAAGAAGCAATGAGTAACTTCGACATTACTCTCAAACTTAACAATGCAAATCTAAAAAAAAATTTGTTAACATTCAAGCCTGAAGAAGTATCTTACTTTTTTGATAGAGAGCTAGCTAAAATGTTAGGCTTTACAACTGGCAATCTACCCACTTATGGTTTTAGTGCTGCGCCAACAAAACTACTTATGAGGGGGAAAGTCCGCTCGATCTTGCAGTACATTCATTACTCTATGTTCATTTGGATGAGCTAAGCACTGATGAAAACTTATATGATGGAAGACCCTCAACGTTTTAAGAGCTCTTCCGTCAGGGAAAGCTGCATATTGCGATTATGAAATTATACAATTCCCTAATTTACAGTTTAAAAGATTAGTTGTGGGAGGGTTGGATCATTTAATATAAAAATCAAAGACAAAGCGGGGAAAGTTGTGAAATGTGATAACCTACACATTGTTTTGGAAATAAAATAATAAGTTGTTCTAAAAAATAATGTCGGGGGGGCCAGAAGAATCGGGAGTTACATTAGCGCCTGTGAGGTGTATAACTTTAGAATTAAAAGACCTTGCAGACGTTGCGGACTTTGAACAGAACGGTGAGATAGGCGCTTTGTATGGTTTTGAGTACACAAAGATGGTGATTATAAACGCAAAGAGGTTGGCGACAACAAAAAGTTTCCTAAACTAGAACAACTGCGCAATCTAGAGGCAAATAATGTTGGCCAGTTTTGAATATAAAATAGTCCGAAAACCTGACAGCAAATGGCACTTAGAACCATATTTAGAATGGGACATAAAATTTGAATTCATAAGCCCATTTACATTTTTTAGCCGTCAAAAAAGTTTCAGAAAAGCATTCAACTCTGGCCCTTTACATGTAAGTCTTATGCCTGAGGGCAATAGTCGGGAAAGAGATTGAAATAACGCCGTATGGGAAAAAACAGTACATCCTCCACAGAAAAGAAACAGTTGTAAAAAAAAGCTTCTACAAAATTACAGTTCTTTCCAAGCAGAAAATTAGGAGACACGTTCACAATAATATTTGAAATTTCTGTCTTTAAAGATGTGGAGAGGGATGGGGTTGTGGGCGTTAGTGACGACCTTATAAAAGGAATTAATATAGCTGGCAAAACTTAGACGTTAAACGTCTTAACGTTACCATCGTCGTTTTCACAATGGTGAGGATATTAAGGTTATAACAACAAGCAACAAAATTACTGTTAGCTTAAATAGAAACACTTACAGAACTGAAATTGGGTAATCTTACACATTTAGCCTTATAGGTTTTTTTTAGAAAAAAT
>JAFLJL010010112.1:8199-13199 GCA_018398815.1 Conus ventricosus
AATGCGAATGAAAGTCTTCACCAGAATAGACGGCATCGAAAAGAGGAAGAAAAGAATATCCCTATGATGAGCCACATGTAGATAGTGACCTTTTTGTCAATGCACCGATTACAATACATGAGTTGAATGATGCTTTTCTTCAATAACTAGCAAAACATCATCTGTAGGGCTAGACGCAATTTCAAATGATATGTTGAAACACTTACCAACTAATTTGAAAAAAAAAAAAATTGCAAACAATATTTCAAAAGATTTGGTCAGAGGGTATTATTCCAGCAATATGGAAGCAGTCAGTAATAATTCCTATATTAAAACAAGGTAAATCTGCAACAAATATAACAGCTATCGACCAATAGCTTTAACCTCTCATGTCTCAAAACTAATGGAAAAAAATAGTTCTAAATAGATTGGTTTATCATTGTGATAAATATGATGTAATACCACCCAATCATGCCGGTTTTCGAAAAGGAAGATCAGTCATTCATCATATAGTTTTTAAAAAAAGACACAAATTAAAAACCAATTTGGAAAACAAAAAAGCGTTTTAGCTACATTTTTGGATGTCAAAAGAGCTTTCGATAGTGTTTGGCATGCCAGACTGTTATTCAAATTAAAAAAACAAAAACAACATAGGTCTATCTGGCTATCTTTATTATTATATTAGAGAATTTCTTTAAGACAGAAAGTTACAAGTTAAAGTAGAAATACGTACTCTGAATTTAAATCATTACAAATGGGAATTCCACAAGGTTCTGTGATAGCTCCAATGTTGTTTAACATTTTACTCTGTGATCTTCCTAAAGATATAATTGAAAATGTCACGGCTGTGCAGTATGCTGACGATCTGTGCATATGGATGAATGCTTCAAAAAGGAAAAATACCCCTAAATGAACTCTTAACTATCACAAGAAAATTTACCAATCTGAATTAGACAGTCTTGGAGATACATGTTTCAGAATGGTCTAATATTTTCTTGTGAGAAAACATATGGTGTTATTTAACAATGGCGCCGAAACAAACGATTTGCCTCTTTTTAAAATGGATGCAGTTACACTTAATTACAAACCTTTAGTTAAATCTCTGGGAATATATTTAACATCTAAATTAACATGGAACTTTCATATTCAGTACCTTCTGAACAAAGCTAGGAAAACACAAAACGTTTTGAAAATTATCAGTAAACAAAGTAGGTGTCAGGATATAAACACTTTAAAACATTTAGCCACATCACTGATCCGATCGAAATTATGCTATGCACAAGAGGCTTTCTTCAGTGCCCCTAAACACATGTTACAAAGCTGCAAAGCATAGATTGTAAAGCCTATAAATTATGACTAGGCTTTCCGTTCCATGCTTCAACTTACCGAAAGGAAATTAATATTTTACCATTAGACGAACATAGAAAGTTAACACTTGCCAAATATGTAATGAAATGTTCAACGCTCATAAGTGTGTTTGAAAATGAGATTGCTATAAAAACCTGAATCTCATTATCCAAAAAAGAGCTCAGGCTATTTTATCTTAGTCTACCATTAGTTCTTATACAGAAAATCTTTGAAAGAGTCAAAAGTCAGTTCTGAGACATAACCAAGGTGGCCTTGATTTCTCCTCCAGCTTGGGTAAGAAACAGGGCACATTTTGATCTTGACCACACTGATGTGAGCAAAACTGACCAACCAAATATTTTTTCGTATTCTGTAAAGATGCATATACAAGACAAATATCCTCAACATCTTAAAGTTTACACAGATGGTTCACTATTGTCTAATAGACAGTCTGATTCTGCTTTTGTTATACCATCACAAAAGGTTGAAAAGGCAGCACTAGGAAAAGGCGTGGAGATAGGCATTGTCATCAAGTACCACACAGATGGATCAGTCTTCAATCTCAGGAGACTTTAAACGAAAACCAAGATCTCGACGGACACTGTCAATGACTTCCTCTTCACGGACGACTGTGACCTCAACGCTGTCTCAGAAGCCAAAATGCAACACAGTGTTGACAAGTTCTCTGCTGCTTGCGACAACTTCTGCTTGACAATCAGTACGTAAAAGATTGAAGTGATGCACCAGCCAGTCCCGGGAAAGCCATACGTTGAACCAGTCATCACCATCACTGGACAGCAACTGAACGCGGTGGATAAGTTCACCGACCTAGGCAGCACTCTGTCCAGAAACGTTGTCATCGATGATGAGGTGAATGCCCGGCTCGCCAAAGCTAGTGCAGCTTTTGGCAGACTCCACAAGAACGTATGGAACAGGAGAGGCACCACCCTAGAGACCATGATCAAGGTGTATCGGGCCATAGTTCTCACCACACTGCTCTATGGCTGTGAAACATGGACAGTTTACCAGCGTCACACCAGGAAACTGAACCATTTCCACACCACTTGCCTCAGAAGTCTCATGGGCATTACGTGGCAAGACACGATTCCAGACACTGAAGTCCTCACTTGTGCTGGCCTGCCTAGCATCTTCACCATCCTGATGCAGTCACAGTTCTCTGGGCAGAACACGTAGTTCGCACGCCAGACACCGGCTGCCAAAGAAACTATTGTTTGGCGAACTGCTACAGGGCAAACGCTCTCATGGAGGCCAGCGGAAGCGTTTCAAAGACAGCCTCAAATCCTCCCTGAAGGCCTTCAACATCAGCCACACAACATGGGAGCAGACTGCCCAGGACAGAGATGGGTGGCGATCAGCTGTCCGCAAAGGTGCAGAGACTGTGAAAGCATCAGAATTGCTGCAGTAGAGCAGCGTAGAATGATCAGGAAGACCAGTGTCAACAGATCTCCAGCTGTTGCCACCATCCCCTGTCGGTGCTATGATAGATCTTTCCGGGTGCAGATCGGCCTGACCAGCCATCTACGCACTTACCCCCGATCCCAGGATGACTAGATGGCCTTCGTCGTGTCGACGGACAATAAACAAGAACAACAACTTTTAAAAAGCATTTCCCCATTGATCAATTGGCCACGGTGCCATGTATGTGCATCCACCATTTTCTCGTTGTGCCGTTTAATGTAGATCTGTCTTTTTCGTTTTATTCTATCTGTTTGAAGTGTGTATCATTTTTTTTCATAAGCTGTGTATTATCCATTTAGATCTGACTTGGTGTAAAGGTGTCCGATTGTTGATTGCGTGTTGTCAGTGTCCACGATTTAATGACAGTCACAGCAAATCTCTGTCGCCCCCTGATCATCTCACTGTTGTCGTTTTATAACAGCAAGCAGTCAGTTGTCACAGGCAAACTTCACGCAGTCAGTCATTTATCAGCCCGCCACTGACAGATTTTGGGTGGTGTTATCAATGCTAATGACACAGACTGAAATTGAAACAGCTCTAATTGTCAAGAGCATCTGGTTCTATTCATTCCAAAATTCTCATTTGTTAGAGACGGAGCAGTCTCTGGTCAATGATAGGTATGCCAGCATGATGATGAACGCACACCACACACACACACACACACACACAACCAACACACACACACACACACACACACACACAACACACACACACACACACACACACACACACACACACACAACACACACACACACTGTTATGGATGGTGTGATGCTGTGAGTATGACTGACTCACTTTCAAGAGTTTACTTGAAAGTACCGACCCAACTTACAGTACATAGCACCAACCACACGGCAAGCAGAATCGCTCACGAACACAGACGAAGAAGAGTCTCACAGGGTACAGCAAACTACGTCAACTACCGAACTGGCGGTCAGCCTCTCCACGTCGTAACGGAGACAGCCACGACTGAAAACAAATACAGTTCCAGGCTGGACTCCGAGCCTCACTGCTTTTCTTTCTCTGCAGCTCCCGGTTTTGTTTTGTTTTCTTTGTTTTTTATTGGTGTCATCTTCCTATGTAATGTCACGCTGACGTCATAAATTACCTTGACGTCACACAAATACAAACACACACACACACACACACACACACACACACACACACACACACACACGCACACGCACACACACTAGTGCTGCTTTCTTTTAATATTTGTTGGCCAACGAATAAGGCATATAACGTACCAGAGTAAAAGTACTTCATAGTGCGCCTGCATCTGAGACCAAAATAGGCAAGAGAACGTTAGCAGACTTCAGGTTCTGAGACACGTGGGATGTCAGTCTGATGTCTCCTCATCAACAGCCAGCTGCAGTGTGTGAATATGTCTCTGGACAGCAGAACCCAAGTCTCCTTCGTTAGTCCAGCTGAAACGGAAGTACTTGAGTGTCGTGTGTGAGTGATGTGTGGTGTGAGTGTTGGTGTGTGTGTGTGATGGTGTGTTGTGTGGTAGTATGTAGTGTGTGTGTGTGTGTGTGTGGAGTGCGTTCATCATCAGCTGGCATACCTATCATTGACCAGAGACGCTCCGTCTCTAAACAATGACCTCTCATGAAAGCCCACCTCAAGAGATGACACATGGGTACATTCAACCAGGAACCTGTTGCAGATTTAACACCAGCAGTGCCAGGCAAAATAATTCTGAAGTCAGATGGGTAACAACAACAAGAACAACAACAACAACAACAACAACAACAACAACATCAACAGCCACTACTACTACTACTACTACTACTACTACTACTACTACTACTACTACTACTACTGCTGCTGCTGCTGCTGCTGCTGCTGTTGTTGCTGCTACTCCTACTCAAAAAATAATAATAAAATCAATAACAACGACAACAGCAACAGCAACTCCTACTACTTCTTTATTATTATTATTATTATTATTACTACTACTACTACTACTACTACTATACTACTACTACTACTACTACTACTACTACTACTACTACTACTACTAGTACTACTACTACTGCTGCTGCTGCTGCTGCTGCTGATGTTGTTGTTGCTGTTGTTGTTTAGTAGTAGTAGTAGTAGTAGTAGTAGTAGTAGTAGTAGTAGTAGTAGTAGTAGTAGTAGTAAGTAGTAGTAGTAGTGTTGCTGCAATTGCTGTTGCTATCTGTGAAGCT
>JAFLJL010010112.1:18199-21035 GCA_018398815.1 Conus ventricosus
CTTCTCTCCTCCTCTCTCTCTCTCTCACACACCACACCCCACACACACCACAACAACCCCACACCACACAGCGCGCGCGCGCGCACGCGCGCACGCGCGCACACACACACACACCACACACACACACACACACACACACAACACAACACCCCCCACACCCACACACCACACACACACACTCAACACACACACCACAATACATTCTATGTTTTCCACAGGCATCCCCCAACCCCAATGGGTCAAAATGGTTTTGACCCATTTTACGTTATGGGGCATACGATACCGGATTTTATCAAAAACGTTGTAAATTTAGAAAATGACGGTTTTAACGGTCCCAAAAGTTAAGTTTTTGGGTTTGGCGTGCTCGTAGGAAAAGGTGCTTTTAGCCCCGCAAGTTTTTGCAGCATTTGATTACTCGTGGGCTGTTTTCTTTCTGCCTTCTTTCTCCGTGATTCTTCCCCGGGGACGTGAGAGCGCCGGAAGGGCTGCTTCCCGTTTTGGTCCTTTCCCCTTTGTCTTCCCCAGCCGTCGAGATCTTTTCTTGTCGAAATTTTTCCCCTTCACCAAAATTCCCATTCCCATTCTTCTTCTTGCCCCTAATTTGTAGGTTTTAAATTTGTGCAGAAGTAGTTTTATTTCAAGGGCTGTGTTAATTTAAAAAATAATGTATAGGTTTGCCTTTATAAAATTTTTTTGGCCCCTCTATTCTCTTTTTTTATACCACCCCCCGTCCCATTTAGTTGCAAAATTCACCCCCGCCCGTGGGGAAGTGGTTAGCTCGCGGCTCCTGGCTGGGAGGTCGGGGTTCGAAACCCATCAGGAGGGGTTTTTCGCCCCCCCAGGTCCACCCCAAATTGAATTTGCGCGGACCAGTTGGGAAGACTAGGGCCCTAAGTTATTTCATCCACTTAATGGATGCGTTTCTGAGTGTTGCTCAAATTTCCTGACCAACACTGCGGGTGCCAGTATCTCACGGGCCTGGTTGACGCCGGGATATGTTATGAAAGGAAGCGTAGAGTAAAGCCCTGTCATGTAGTGTCAGACCGAAATGGAAATCCGTAGCGTCATCTTAATCATCCTCATTCTCATCGATCAGCAAAAAAAAATGTCTCAAATTCTGTGGCCCTTGATGCCCTGCTCTCATGGTGACCTCAGTTTCGATGTCCTCCCCACGTCTGTGCCTTGGTTTGGTTCCGTCGGGTTCACCAGTATCGGCGGGTTCATGGGGGCTGTCGTTGGACTGACGTGGTGGCGCCCTCCGGAGGGAAAGCTCACTTACGCCGGCTCCGCGAATAAGCAATTATTGTCGTCAGTAGGGGGCTTAGTAGGTGGTGTCCTGCGTATGTTAGATCAGAACAGGCGCCACTGAACACCACCGAAGTGACTCGGCATCAGTGCAGAGTCTCCTCCGGTGGTGTTGCCTCTTGACGACTTGACATTGACTGATCCCTGTGGATTGACGGTGCCGTGGCTGTGGCGGGGCCGACCGGACTGTGGCTGTGGACGGGGTGTCGGAATGAGCGGCGTCGGTGCACTGCCTCTGAGGTGGCGCAGAGGTTGGGACAGCAAAAAAAAAAAAAAAAAAAAAAGGTGCAAAATTACTTACCGTTACTGGACATACGCATACCGAATTTTATTAATAACTGTGTAAATTAGAAAACAACGGTTTTTAAACGGTCAATGTTAAGTTTTGGTTCACAAAATTTCCATAACATTGGTCAGACCTTAAAACTGTACGTGCATACCGAATGTTATCAAGAACGTTGTAATTTGTGGTGTGGGCGATTCTCTCGGTGACGGCTATCAGGAGTATTGCTTTTTACATTTTTCGCCTGTCATTTGTTGTGCCAGGACACTTATGTTGAAAAATAATTTGTATAATAGATATGTGTTACTTTATAAACACACACACACACACACACACACACACACACACACACACACACACACACACACACACACAAACGTTGTAAATTTCGAGAAATATAACGGTTTTTATACGTTCAATGTTAACTTTCGGATCCTAAAAATTGGATATCATTGTTTAGCGTTTAAAACTGCACCTGTATATTGAATTTCTTCAAGAATACTCTAAATTTATTAAAAAAAAAAACGTTTTTTATTGGTCAATTTTATATTTCGGTTCGTAAAAGTTGTATATCATTTTTCGGCGTTTAAAACTGCACATGTATACCGAATTTTATGAAGAGCACCTATATTTAGAAAAGAACGGTTTAAACGGCCAAATTTATTGTCATAATGACTATCAAATGACACTATGTTACCCGCTGGATGTTCCTGTAGGCTTATGTCAAGTTTAGGGCGATCCAATGACTCTCGTGGCCGCCAACCTCAGAAGATTGGGTTTTAAACAGCTTTTTTTTTAATTTTAAGGGTTTGGTGTTTTAACGCTTTTTAACTGTATAACTACCTGCCAACGGTTCTAATTTTTGAGAAGCAGCCCTGTACCTGTATAATGTCACAACGGCTATTTGATGAAAGAGAGGGAAAAGATATATTTGAAACGTTATAACAACTTTTTAACGGTTTTTAACGGTTTTATGTTATTTTTTTTTTTTTATTTATTTTTTAGAGATTAGCCCAAAACCGTCCTCGGGTCACAACAGACGTACCTGCCAAATTTCAAGATCAGGCTTTAAACAGTTTTTTTTGTTATTTTTTTAATTTTTTTTGTTTTGTTTAGGGTTTGGTGTTTTAACGGTTTTTAACTGTTATAAATAACGTTTTTTTTTAACTGCCAATAACGGTTCTACTTTCGAGAGTATCCGAGTGCAATGCACAATGGCTATTTGTGAAAAGCAGGGAAAAAAAAAAA
>JAFLJL010010125.1:0-28087 GCA_018398815.1 Conus ventricosus
ACCCAACCCTACCCAACCCAAAAACCCTACCAAACCCAACCCCTACCCTACCCTAACCTACCCTAACCCTACTACCCTAACCCTAACCTAACCCAAACCCTAACCATTTATAGAGACGTGGGCACAAAGAGACGTGGGCACAAGGGATGCTTCGTATGGCATGATGTCCCTGGCCAACATTTGATTTCTTTTGGAAAAAACATTGACGGGACAAAAAAAAAGCAAAGTATTTTAGTGAATGACAGTTGGGATTTGTGAACCTATGGTGATTTGTTTGTGTGGGGTGGATTCAGCATCTGTGTGACCCAGAAAAAAAAGAAAAAAGAAAAGTTAAATGAATGCATGTACCAAAAGTATGTTTGATGTAAATTTTTGTGTGTAATATTGTGGAATGAATTACACACACACACACACACACACACACACACACACACACACACACACCACACACACACACACCACACACATATATATATATTAATCTCCGGGAAGAACTTTAAAATGGTGGTCTGATTTGTTTTATTGAAAGAAAGGATCTAGTTGCAAGGCGTTCAACGCCTTCTTCCTTGCGGTGAACTCTGTGAAGTGATCTGAAGCGATCAAAGCTAAATGAATTTTCGTTGTTTTATTCGTTTATGTCTCACCTGAAGAAGACCTAAGAGGTCGAAACGCGTTGTGTTTTTGTCTTGTGACTCGTTTGTCCACGTTCTCTGGGCGGTTCGCTAACATTTATTTAAGGTTTGAAAGAAAGGAGTCGGATGTGTGGTTGCGTGCGGGGCACATTATTGTCTTTGCATGTGTGTATATAGAGACCGTCGTGTCACACACACACACACACACACACACACACAGAGTTGCTTGGTAATGGTCACCTTGCTTTTGCAACTACCGCTCCTCTCTCTCTCTCTCTCACTCTCTCTCTCTCTCTCCTCTCTCACACACACACACACACACCACACACACACACACACACACACACACACACCACACACACACACACACACACACACACACGCGCGCGGGCGCGGGCGCGCGCGCGCACGCACGCGCACACGCACACACATTATTTCCATAGTTTTACTGGCAATATAAACAAATTCTACATTGTGTCATTTTCAAGATAAAGAAAGATACTTCTTAACTCGTTCACTTGCCACCTTGTATTTGTCTGGAAACAGAAAAGACGCACGACCACAAAGTGATGAAACAGGAATACTCGTGGTGAAAATCTCACGCAGCATGCGATCAGCTTTTCTGACATTGGCTCCATCGCGCTAGCGGTGGTGGGCGAAAGATTCTCGGTTGTTTGTTGTTGTTGTCCATCGAGATGACGAAGACCATCTAGTCATCCTGGGGTCGGGGGTGAGTGCGTAGATGGCTGGTCAGGCTGATCTGCGCACCGGAAGACCTGTCACAGTATGGACAGGGATGGTGGCAGCAGTTGGAGATCTGTTGACACTGGTCTTCCTAATATAACCATCCTGCGCTGCTCAGCTGCAGCAGTTCTGTTGCTTTCACAGGTCTCTGTATCTTTGTGGACAGCTGATCGCCACCCGTCTCTGTCCTGGGCAGTCTGCTCCCATATTATTGTGGCTGATGTTGAAGGCCTTCAGGAAGATTTGAGGCTGTCTTTGAAACGCTCTCTTCTGGCCTCCGTGAGAGCGTTTGCCTCACGCGGCACAGGACCATCATCACCCGAGCACGAAGGAGGCCGCCTGGTGGTCCTGAAGACAGCCTTTGTTCGGGGGAAAGAGGCAAAATACACCGATCCAAGAGATCGAAAGATTCAGCGTAGAGCAGCCTGATGGGTCCACACACAGCCACAGACCAACAACCAGTTTAGACGTAATCCTACGCTCTCTGAAGTGGCCCACATTAGAGAAACGCAGACAAATACAAATTTCATCACAATCTTGTTGACATCAACTCCAACTACCTGCCCAGGAAATGAAGAAGTTTAAGAAAAAAACAACAGCTGCAGCTACGACATCCCACAATGCAGGACAGACTACCAACAAATGTCCTTCTTCCCGAGAACCATCCCAGAGTGGAGCCAGAGGATATGGTGACGGCGGAGACCCTGGACCGCTTCAGGTTCAGACTCGCCTCTCACCAATAACACCAACAATAACACCCCCCCCCCTTCCCCCCCCCCTACTTCATCCTCATCCCCCCCCCCTCCCCCCCCCCCCCAACAAGCTGAAATCTAAATTATGTCTGACAAATACAGTGTAAACCTTCGCAAACCCCTAAGTATACGACAGAGTCATCAGCATAATGATGTTGGTCGTTAACAGGAGAAGAAGAAAACTTCAAAAGAATCCAGAGCTCAGAGAGCGACAAACGACGGCCCCGGAACTCGCCTACTACTGCCAGCGATAACAGCTGCCACAGAATATGCAGGCCTATGTCTTATGGGCCTTCATCATTTTCATCCATTTAACGTCCTCAGTCATCATGTTCGACTATTCTGACGTTTTTGAATGTGGGCTGGCGCAGCATTTAAAAAAAAAAGAAGCAGAGGTTTAATGTAGTTTTCTTGCTCTTGACACAAACATGTCAGAGTCTTTGCCTCGACTACTGTATCGGGCAGGGCGTTCCAGTACTTTATAGTACGTGGATAAAAGGACCCCTGTCGATACAAGGTTCGGCACGTGGCTGTTTAAATTGCTGTTCATGTCCTCTACGCTGACGGGTTGGAGCAGGAATCAGCTGTCCATGCAGCAATGTATGATCTTAAACAGCATGGCCAATCTGGTGATCTTTCTTCGCTGCCTTAGGGGGTGCCAGTCCAGTTGCTTGATGAGGCTGCTGACGTTGTAGGAGTTGTGATAACGCCCTGTGGCAAAGCGTGCAGCCCTCCTTTGGACAGATTCCAGCTTGTCCTCGTTTGTCGTCGTGTAGGGGTCTCACACGGTGCAGGCACATTCCAGCCGTGGTTTGTACCATGGCTTTGTGGCTGTGGCCTTTAGCTGGGTGGCGCTGATCTTGAGGTTACGCCTGAGGAAGCCAAGGTCTTGTTGGCCTTTGTGCAGATACTATTTATATGTTTGTCCCAGCTAAGGTCGTCCGTGATGGTGACTCCAAGGTACTTTGCAGAAGTAACCACATCAAGAGTATGTCCATGTAAATGGTAATTCACTGGACAGTGGTCGTCTCTTTCTTGTCACCGGCAGAGTTGTACACTTCCCAGGATTGGAACTCCATATCCCAGCTCTTCTCCCACTGTTGAAGTGTCTGGAGGTCTTGTTGTAGCTGGACTGGTCCTGGTTTGACGTGACGAGTCTATAGACTGCAGTGTCGTCCGCAAACAGGCAAGTCTGTGAGGTGAGCTGATCTGGCAAGTCATTAATACAAGCCAAAAAAGGCACGGTCCAAGCACCGATCCTTGTGGCACCCTGGAACTGACATCTGCCAAGTCTGAAGCTGCTCCGTCTACGACTACGGCTTGTCTCCTATCGCTGAGGAAGATCTCAATCCACCGACTGATGTTGCCACGGACTCCATAATGGTGTAGTTTGTGAAGCAGGAGACTATGGTTAACTTTATCGAACGCCTTTGCAAAATCCATTATAAACAATGTCGGTCGGGCGCTCCGCCTTCGATATTCCGAGACAGTTCTTCTGCAAACTCAAGGAGCTGCGTCTCCCCAAGACCTCTGCCTCCGAAAGCTGTGTTGTTGTGGGCAGAGGATGGGCATTCTGTTCTAGATGGTTTATAACTGCATTGACGATAACATGTTCAAAGATCTTGCACGGTATACTCGTCAGTGACCCCTAGGCGATAGTTTGATGGATCATAGTGTTCGCCTTTCTTAAAGACTGGAGTGACGCTGGCTTTCCTCCAGTCTGCTGGGCACAACGCCTGACGTGAGAGATGACTGGTAGATTGGTCAAAACTGGAGCGACTTCTGTGGCAATTTCTTTCAGCACTCGAGGTGATATCTGGTCAGGACCACAGGCTTTGTATGTATTAAGCTTCAGTAGTAACTACCTATACCTTTCTTAGAGATGCTGATGTTGGTAAGCAGGTCACATTCTATCTCCTTCATGGGGCATTTTTCCTGAAACTCATCAACAGTGTACGTTCTACCCTCGCTAAATACAGACTGGAACTGAGCATTCAGCACCTCCGCTTTCTCCTTGGGTTCAGATACAAGCTTGCCGTTTACTTTCAGCGGGGAGACTCCTGTCTTTGCTGTGCGCTGGTGCTTGATGTACGTCCAGAATCTCTTGAGCGAGGGTGTCTCATCAGGTGCAGTATCCGTAAGGGACTGGTTGATATAGATCCCACCGGGCAATAGGACGTTAATCTCACCAGTGAACGAACGAAGCGTGCCTACTCCCTGTGCAAACACAACGCAAGCTTCCAAGGGTGATGCAGGATTGCACCCAGACAGTTTGTTTGGCAGTTGAGGACAGTACTTTTCTTGGTCCCAAGCGCATCTTCGGGTGTAACTTCTTCTTTTCTTGGTTATATTTGATACAATTCTGTAAAAAGACACTGAGTGGCGGTCGCATGGTTGTGCCTGAAGTGCACGTGAAAATCATGAATATCAGCTAAAGAGTTAGCACGTAGTTTTAATTCTTTTAACACGCGTAAAAGGTTTCTTTTATAAGTTTTCGTTTGTTCATTGGTGTTACATGGTCATCCAAGTTCATGACAGTCGAAGAAAGCCAGGAACGGTGCCACAGTGGTGCTAGTGCCAGTGGTAGGACAGTTAATGTGTCATGTGAACTTGCGTTGGATTATTCGACGCTGAATCTGCACGACTCATAATGATTATGAGGAACATGAAGAAAGAATAGAACACAGACCGTTGACTAGCTTTCAGCAACGAGACCGACACGAAGAGACATATATGCTTAAAGACGTGTGATCTTACTTTTCAGTTGCTTTGCAAAATGTTTTGCGTAAACGCAGTGTTCCGACTTGCAACTCGTCCCAGAAACACAAGAAGAAATATGTTGTCGGTTTTGTGCCGTTACCAGCATGATCATAGTTCTGGCTATGACCAAACATTTCAAGGAAGTAAACATTCCAGACAAAAGCGCGTCACAAGCCCATATGATGCACAAAAGAGAATGGCTAGACAACCCCAAATGAGGCCAGTAATCATCAAGAATATTTTCAAAAGTGATGAAAGCCCACAACAGAACCTTTAAAGAAAGAACCTTCAAAAGAAACTGAAGAGCGTTTGTCAACAAGAGCAATTGTAGACAGTGTATCAATGACAGAGTTTGATCCATGCTTGCATCGGTTGATGACATGACTTATTCTCACCAGACTGGGAGAAATTAAAGATGAAAGCTTGACAGAAAATTCAGACCTGAAAAGGTCATGGCAGACTTTGTGCATGCAGTTGATGTATCATCATGGACAAACAAGTCTTGCCTCATCCTTTTTGGACTATCTTAAGAGTAACACAGAAACATCTCCAAATATTTCAACTTTGTCTTTCTTTGTGGCCTTACAAGGAAAACATGGAACAGTAGGGAAAGAACAGATTATTCGAGAAACGTATGGGGAAATTTTGAAAAATCACTGATGTATTTGATGCCATTACTGCAAGATATTTAATATCTGGCCTATGTTGTACCTCTCAGTGGCGCACAGCTTTGGACATTATTGACATGGTGATGATGAAATGACAACTTCACCAGGACGGTCCTATTACAGTCCTATTATTAGCTGCGGCAAGTAAGTGAGCAGGACTTGCATTTAGCATTTGAAACTGTTGGATGAATTGAGCATGAAGGATGGAACACAGGATAGGATATTGGTAATAAAGGAGATCTTACATGCAGCAAAAAGCGGAGATAGCCATGATCTTTTGGAGAATACTTTGCCTACATGTGGAAAAATAAATGGATGTTTCATCACACATGGCCAAAGAAGTTGAACTTTTCCGTTGTCCAGGTTGTATTTTTGAACTTGTTTTTTTAAGTGGTAGCCTTTTTTGCCAGAGTAAGTTAAAAAAAACAAAAAAACCAGCATGTTTGACTTTTCCTTTCTCCCTTGTGTCAGTTTCAGTCCTGCTCCCTTCCCACACTTTGCTTCCCTGTACCTCCTCCCTTACACTCACTGACACACTGATATTGATGATCAAAAAATGGGGTAATAAAATGATCCACAGATTCACTGTGTTACACATAAATAGTTTATACATTTAGTGATTGAATCAAAACTACTAATTCTACCCATAATATAGATGGCTTGGAGTGGACTTTGTTTTGCCTGACTTCAGGACTGAAGAGGTGATTTCTTATGTTTATTATGATAAAAAAAAAAAAAATTATGGCAGAAAAATTTATGGTATTTCTAGTATTTGTGTGTGTGCTTTGAATTTCAGGTCATGGAAAAGAGAATATGGACTTGCAAGTGGACTACTGTGAACACAGTCAGGTAAATAAGGTTAATATTTGATTTGCCACATACAGGAAGGTTTCTCGCTGTCGTTTATAAACTTTATAGTACTCCTGATCATTGAACAGTGTTATCATTAATGTTACTAGCATTTTATCAGACTTTTTGGTTAAAAGGACGCTTAGTTGGACATTCTTAAAATGAATATTAAATTCGTGTATACTTGTGTGCATGCAACAGCGAATTTGCGCACTTGTTTTCATGTACATCACTATAATGTATGATGTAATTCCACTCAAAGTCTCAAACACACTCGGGCTCATCACATGCGTGCACACTCAAATATAGGCGCACGCAATTACATATTACTTGCCCTGTGGGTTGGGCATAGAATAGACCCATGGCCCTGCATGATGTCGTAAGAGGGGGGACTAAGGCAGACCACCTCGCCCGCAGGATAAAGGGGTTTGCGTAGGGGCTAACAACCCTGCCTGTAAAAGGCGAGTTACAGATGATCGACGAAAATGAAACCAAGGCATTCACTGGGGCATGAAGGGTTCCATCCCGGAGGGAAGACTTATGACGCAGTGCAGTGAAAGCCGAAAGGAAGCTGCAAGCCGATTCCCTTCTAACACCAGGACAACATCGAAAGAGTAGCACATGGTACATCTGGACGATGTTTGAAAACGAAAACCATCAAGTTGCGAGAGAGATGAAAAAACTACAAGATCGGAGTGGAGGACTGAGTGAGACATGGTGGCTACAATCGGACAGCTTGAGACTTTCATCGGAGAACAGCTGCCTTTACTTCAGGACACACAGAGGATGCGGCCACCCCCCACACTGAGGGGTGTGGCCCTGATGCTGGCACCGGAGGCACAAGGGGCACTCATCGGATGGGAACTGTCAACTCCCGCATTCATCAAAGCCAAGTTTACCACGAAGAAGAATGACCACAGGCTGAACATCATCCAGTGCTATGCTCCCACAATGATGCGGAAGAAGGAGAGAAAGATGATTCTACCAGCAATTTACAGACAGTGATAGAACAAAGAGGGAGCAAAGGACATAACATCTGAAAGGAGATTTTAACGCCAAGATCGGAAGGGACAACACAGGCTACGAGGACATCATGGGGACACATGGGATATGGACAGATGAACGAGATGGTGAGCAGTTTTGCAGACTGTGCGCCCTGACCAGCTGTGGATAGGAGGAAGCATTTCCCACACAGCGCATCACAAAGGCCACATGGAGATCCCCGAACCCGTGTCCGGAGACCAGATTGACCACAATCTGCATTGCCGCAATTCAGGAGATCATGGCGGGATGTACGAGTGATGAGAGGTGCTGACGTGTCATCAGACCACACTTCTTTTAACAAAACAGTGAGACTTCGCTCTCAAGAGATTTCACAACCCCAACAACACACGTAAAGGTACAATGTCGGAATGCTCCGGAACAGTGGAACACAAGCAGCATTCCAGATCAGCTTTCCAACAGGTTCCAGGCCATACAAGAACTGTAGAAGACAGTTTGAGAGGGACATCGAGGACACAGTGGGAACACTGCAAGAAGCTCTGGCATGGACCACATTTGAAGAGATCCCTTGGCAAGAGAAGGCCCAGCACAAAGAATGGATCTTGCCGACACAGCAACAAGTTGGAACAAGGGAGAGAGAGAAGTACACTGAACACGAGCGAACAAGAGCAGCTGGGCAAAAGGCACAGGAAGAGTACACCACAGCAGCGAACGGGAGAAGTAAGAAGAGCATAAAAGAGGACATGAGGGATATTTGAGACCTGGCAGCCAAGCAGAGGCAGCAGCCGGACAGGGGAGGAAATTGAAGGCCATGTTACCTTGTGACATGAAGCTGACGGGTCAGTTCAGCGACAGGGGAAAGCCAGTGTAAGGACAAGAACGGAACCCATGACAAAAACAGAGGAACAGCTCGCAAACGATGGGCAGAAACCCCCCCAAAAAAAAAACTTTTTTTTTTCTGGGAGCTGCCGGATACCGCCCCGCCCTGACGCTCCACCGACATCCCACTGCAGAGGACAGACTGAGCCCATCAGCTGTGACAAAACCCTCAAAAGCAGAGATCAAGAAGGCATCATGTCTCTGACAAATGGGAAGGTGCAGGGCCGACGTGATACCAGCAGAAGCCTTCAAGCGCAATAGAGACAGCTGTCAACATGCTATACAGCACTCTTCGCATGATCTTGGAGAAGGAGGAATTGGTTACCGGTCAGTGGCAGAGGAATCGTCGCAAGCTGCCGAAGAAAGGAGACCTCAGGGACTGCAGCAACTACGAGGATCATTGCTCCTGTCCAACGCCAGGCAAGGTTTCAAAGGGTTTTACTGGAGAGAATGAAAGAGCTGTCGACCCAAGCTCGAGACAGCAGCAGGCCTCCGGCAGAACTATTCATGTGCCGTCCAGATCGCCAGCCCTGCGCATCATCGTGGAGCAGTCGCTGGAGTGGAAAACTCCCCCCTTTACATAACTTCATAGATTATGAGAAGGCTTTCGACAGTGATGGACAGAGAGATGCTGTGGAAGCTGTGAGGCATTACGGAGTCCCCGAGGAAGGATCATCTCCCTCTTCTGGTTGCTCCTACAGACATGAACTGCAGGATTGCCACGCCGGCCCACTGTCGAAGTTTCGAGGTGAAGACTGGAGATCGGCAGGGATGTGCTGTCGCCGTTCTTTCCTCTTGGTCATTGACGGACATGAAGACACTACAACAGGCAGACAGAAAGAAAAAACGGTATTACAGTGGACACTCTGGACGCAGCTCGACGACCTTGACTTCGCTGACGACCTGGCGCTCCTGTCAACAGCCAAGCAAGTGCAGGACAAGGAACCACTCGTTGGAGACCAATCAGCGGGACAGGGCTCAAGTTAACAGGAAGAAGACGGAGCTGATGAAAATCAACACACTGCCAAACACAGTCACAGTCGATGGAGAAGCTTCAGGGAGGAGGAGTAGTCTTTCGACTACTGGGAAAGCGTGGTTGACCAACAGCGGAGGCACGGACGGAGAGGTCCACAGCCAGAATCGGCAGCATGAGCAGCTTTCGTTCATGCTCAAGAACATTGGGCATCTGGAGAATAGCATAAGAACCAAATCCGCCATCTTCAACTCCAATGTGAATCGTTCTACCTCTAGGATGCGAGATGTGGCGAACAACAGGACGATGCAACAAAAAGATTCAGACATTCTTCAACACCTGTCTGTGGCGATCTACAAATCCGATGGCAGGACAAGGTCCGAACGGACGATCTTGTGGGAGCGTGCGGGACAGGAACCAGTGGGCCAAGCAGATACTGCTGAAGGAAGTGAGGAGGAATAGGACACACCCTCAGGATAGCCAGCATCAGAACCACACGCCAAGCCCTGACTGGAACCGCAGGGAAGAGAAAGGAGAGGCCGGCCTCGCAACAGCTGGCGACGTGACACTGAGGCGGGAGGTTGAAAACACCAAGGGAACAATTGGGACTGGAATGACCAGAACAGCCAGAACAGAGTGCGATGGCGAGGGTCGTTGATGGCCTATGCTCCACCAGGAGCGACGGGCTAAAATGAAAATGGAATTACATTATCACCACATGCACACACAGGCACGCACACACAACTCACACACAACACACACACACCACACACCAACACACACACACAAAGCTGAAATGTATGCATTATCATATGAATGCTTTTTTGAAACTCAGACTTTATTGCGGTTAACCACAACTATCTTCATGTTGAATCGATGGTTAGATTAAGGAATAGTGCTTTGCTCAGTCTTAGTTGTCTAAATCAAAGAACTTACAGGCAAAAGATAAGTATGGCAAAGTACCATGAGCAAATGTGGTTTGCTGTTTTGGTCTTATAAATAAATGTCTGTATGCTGTTTATTGAAAAAGAATGGTGGCAATAGAAATTGGCAGTTTTGCATTGTTTAATCTTTCCCAATTTTTTTCATGAATTATGTTGTCACATGCCGTGTCTGTTTCTTGTGCCTCGGTATGCTTTTCACCAATCGAGATGATGCCTTTTTATTACCTAACCTTCTGGGTTTGTTCGGTCTTCATGCTGTAAATGTATGAAAGATCTCCACCTGGATACTGATTTCAGGAAAATTTGTGAAAAAGATGGCACATGGCCCCAAGGAGGTACTTGTTGGGATCAGTTTTGATAAAAATGTGGATCATACTAATAGTATCCATTTTTACCTTGGGGGAGCGAGATCTGCTAAATCTTTTTTGGCTTTGAAATTTGTTTCAGTTCCATGTTTTGTCCAATTAAAAGAAATATTTTAATTAATGTGCTTTTTTTTTTTTAGAAGAGCATCCTCATATTTATTTCAAATCTTGGATGTAAATAAACAAACAGAAACACCCACACACACACAAACAAACCACACACCACACAACAAAACACACAAACCCACCCACACACACGGAGTACATATTTAATAAAGGATACACTTTGTTTCTTTATTTCTGTAACTATGCTTATGAGTATCTTTTTATTCGTAATTTATGTTTAGATGGAGGTTTTGGTGGATTGAAAGTGGATCAGTTTGATAAGTTTGTATTTAAATCTTTGGTGTAAGGAATCATGAATGAGAACATCCCGTCTTATATCTCTTGTTATTTTATTCAAGTAGTTTTCTTCGCATTTGATGTCGATGTAAGCCACTGATTGGTTTTCTCAGGAATTTGTACTGTATTTATGTGCGAGTGTCTAGTGATGAAAGTGAAATGCAGTTTAAATCATAATATTGAATTTAAGTGACACTGCAGATTTATTCTGTTCCCGTGAGACAACAATATCAGGAAAACAAATGATTAAACTTTTCCCAGGAACAGAATCAATCAAGGACCTAGGTAACATACGAGTGACATTAAGTTATAAATATAAAAAAAAATATGCAGTAGGATCAGAGAAGAAGTTTAACTTAAGAAAGAAATAAATCATTGTTTCTTTTATTTATCTTTTATTTATGTAATTATTACTTTTATGATTGATGTGTTTGTCGAGTGGAAAGTGGGCTTGACTCAATCAAATTCCATTTTTGTATATTTTGTTCACTTTGTTTGAAGAAAACTATCCAATGTTTGGCTTACCTGGCTGTTGTGGTTAAAGAGCTAATGAGTAGCATACTGAATAAGCTCGATTTGATCGTTGGTTTGTCCTTTTTTCTTTGTGCATTCCTGAAAATGATCTGTTTTAAGACAGAGAAGAGAGACGTTGTCAGGCATTGATTTGAGTTGGCATGTTTCTTTTTTTTTTTTTAAAGTTTTAGACAGATGGCTTGAATATATTTTCTAAATGTCTGCTTTTTATTCGTAAACAAGACAAAGAAAACGAAAAAGCAAAACAAGAATGTACTGGTGTAAAAAATAATACATTCATATTCAATTCATGTATATCAATAGGAAACAAACAGGGGGTACAATTTTTAACGGTATTTTTTAATTTAAAAATGCGTTGTGAATGAAAATGTTTTCAGTTTAATAAAAGACATCTTTCAGGTTTATTCAGGTAGAAGAGAGAGAGGTGAGAGGAAGAGAGGAGAGAGAGAGTGTGTGTGTGTGTAGTGTGTGTGTTTGTGTGTGTGTGTGAAGTTCGGCTGTTCACCAGCGTAGCTAGTACTCACTATCACTTTCGAGGACCAAAGTCCTTGCAACAAAATCGAGTTTCTTGCCTCGCACATTAAAGAAGCTGTCATACGGGCCAGAAGGGCAGATCTCCTCTGTATGCAGTGAATTGCTGGTGAGAAAGGAGGCAGAGGCACTCGGCAGATCCGTATGAGTAGGGTTGGAAAGTGTGGTTCCTCCAGGGTATGGACTCGGGTGTGTGTCCTCTATTAGTTAAGAGTAGTTTTTACATTAAAGGTCATCTTCCACCTGTCTCTTGCTTGTGGTGGAAGGAGCAAAAAAAAACACAAAAAACTTTCCAGTACTAGTCTTTAAAAAGAAATTTTCATGGGACTGACCAAATACACAAGAACGGCTCTGGAGATTGCACCTTAGGCTTATATACCACTTAGAAGGGCATGTACTTGAGTGATAGATGTAGGATGATACATGACATGATGTATTATGATCAACAAGTTGTAGTACAATTTCACACACTTTACTTTTGTATACTTGAAATTTAAGGTGAACACAATTATACATCAATGAAATCAGTCTGCCTTTTCTAGGGCTTGCCTTTTTTTCCACACTTTTATCTCATCAGAGAACGGATTTTACAATTCTAAATCACTTGCTCCCTCACCAAGTTTTTGGGCGAAAGTTCGGCCTTAAAAAAGCCGCCTTTTCTGGGTTCTCTGACAAGTAAGACTTCAATAACCAAAATAACGATTATTTACAACCAAACATACTGTGTAGGTTTATCCGTTTTTAATATAATTTAACTAACTTTTCAGATTTGAGTTTTTGTTTAATCCTATGTTTTCTTGATTCGTTTTCAAAATAACATCATTTCGCTCAAACATTCTTCAAATGTGGTCTCTGTTCTTTCAAGTGAAATAACACTTACAGTCTTTAACTGTTCTCTAAAAGTCTTTGAAACGAGTTATATTTCTGGCATTAAATCCACTCACTTATCCCATCTTGTCTTCCGCTGAAAGCCAGCTTGACAAAGATGTTTCTCTTTTTTTACTATATCTTTTTCTGCCCGAACAGTCATCTATAATAAAAGAGTGTCTGAGTTCCTTCAAACACTATATAAAAGTATTCTAAAACACTCACTCAGTTTAGTGCTAGGTTAAGCTAAAATATACGTCATTGTCTGTCCATATAAACCTTTCTATCATGATATGCTTGTTCCTTTTAAGTGTTGGACAGAAAATCACATATGATCAAAATTATACGCGATAAACTGTTTGTAATAAAGTCTAGGACAATATTGTTTTTTCCAAAACAGTTGCCCACAAATCCTTGAAACAATGAGGGGATTTATCATAAAGGTTTACTGGCTCCATAGTTTATAACAGAATTTCATCTAATCCAGTTATTATTTTAATCATACTCTCCGTCAAAACTTGTCAGTATAATAAAACTTCGAGCCTTACTGTGTAAGATTAATCCAATTCAGTTCTGTAAGATTGTTTCTTATTTAAGTCAACATTGATTTTGTGCTTGTTGTATGATCTTAATATCTCACCTTGTGAAGGACGATGGTAACGTTAAGGCTTTATACGTCTATGTTTTGCAGTAATATTAATTCCTTTTATAAAGGACTCACTACCGCACAACCCATCCCTCTCCACATCTTTAAAGAACAGAAATTTCAAATATTATTGTGAACGTGTCTCCTAATTTGCTGCTTGGAAAAGAACGGTAATTTTGTAGAAGCTTTTTTTACAACTGTTTCCTTTTTGTGGGAGGATGTACTGTTTTTTTCCCATACGGCGTTATTTCATTTCTTTCGATATTGTCGCGTCGCATAAGAATTACATGTAAGATAGGGCCAGGAGTTGATGATGCTTTTTGAAACTTTTTAGACGGTAATATATGTAGATGGCTTATGAATTCAAATTTTATTTCCCATTTAATATGGTTCTAAAGGCCATTTGAGGGTCAGGTTTTCGAACTATTTTATAATCATAGTGGCCAACATTATTTGCTTAGATTGCGCAGCAGTTGTTCTCGATATCCGCATTTTGCTGTCGCCAAACTCTTTTTGGTTTTATAATCACGTCTTTAGTGTAATCAAAACATTACAAAGCGCCCTATCTCACATTTTGTTCAAAGTCCGCAAGTCTGCAGGTCTTTTTAATTTAAGGTTATACACCTTACTGGCGCTAAATGTAAAAAAAAAACTCATGATTCTTCTGGCCCACGCGACCATTATTTTTAGTAAGTATTATTGTATTCCAAAAAACAATGTGCAGGTTATCACATTCACAACTTTCCCAGCTTTGTCTTGATTTTTATATAAATGATCCGACCCTCCCACAAAACTACATCTTTTAAACTGGTAATAAATAAAAAAAAATGTAGGGAATTGTATTAATTTCATAATTCGCATATGCAAGCTTTCCCTGACGAGAGCTCTTAAAAACAGTTGAGGGCCTTCCCATCATATAAGTTTTCATCAGTGCTCAGCTCTCCAAATCGAACATAGGGTATGGAATGTAATGCAAGATCGGACGGATTTTCTCCACTCATAAGTAGTTTTGTTTGACGTAACTCTAAAACTAATGAACGGCCCGATTGGCAGTTGTAAGCCTAACATTTTTTAGCAGTCTTTTATCAAAATAGTACCCTACTTCTCTTCTTCAGGTTTGAAGGTCAACATTGTTTTTCAGATTTCGCATTGTTAAGTTTGAGAGCAATGTCGAAGTTACTCATTGTTCTTTTATCGACCAAAAACGAGCAAAACCCGTAATAACCATCAGGTATGGTTAACTGGCTAATAATTGGCCTTATTATTAACTTTTAATCTTATTATTCTTCTTGGCTTTGTTATATTAAACCATACGACTTTGTAGATATTTCATGGAGCGCGACGTTCTGGTTCCGCATTCGTTATTAAAAGCATGTTCTAAAACGAAGGGCGGTCTTGAGTTGTTATTGTTACAACATTTTTTAAATCAACATTAAAAAATGAGTGCCTTTTAAATATTACTGATGCAAAATAAAAAAAATATTTGTTGGGCCGCACCCGACTACAATCTTAAAAATAAACAAACTGACACCCTCGGACATGTCTTGTGACCCAGAACTGGACACCTTTCATAAAAGGTTATGTACTCATTAAGCAGATATCTTAACCCCCTGTTAAAAAGACTACACCCAAAGTGTGGTTCAGTATCCGTGCAGTTTTATCAGAACAGTTAAACTTTGCTGTGTTTTGATGCATCAAACTGGGTGTGGGGAGGTGTGTATGCTGATCACTTAATTATCCAAATCCTTTGGTTAGGTCAGTGTTATAGATTTCATTTCTATTTAACACCTTCCAGACGTATTTTGACTGTGAAACTGCAAGCACCTTACCAATGGACAAACGTTTAATCCTTTAGCAACAGAATAGACATGAAGGCTTTGAAAGAATCTGTAACGAATTCAATATTAACATCAAGACAGACTTTAGACTAAAGTTGGACAGCAATCATGGCTTAGGCACCCCTTATTATTGGGGCGAGCACAGAAAATATAACTATGACTGGAATCCTACTTACACATCTTTCTATTCAGGCACAGCTGTTCACTCGGGTCCATAGAGCAAGAGCATAAAACAGCATTGGAAACATTTTATTTAGACACTTTAAGGGCCTATTTAAAGCAGGAATAGAACGAATAAATGACTCTATTCGCATTACGTTGGTTGTTGCTAGGTTCACATGCACAGGCAAGATAGAGCATAATGATCCTTTACTGGCTTTGATGCACCAAAAAAACTATACATAGCAAATTTAGAGGATGCCATTTATTCTAAGTTGATTTGACCTTCAAGTATAAAGGTACCCAAGATGTTTAAATACGCAAGATCAAAAGCTAGCTTTGCTGTTGGCACTGGTATATACATGCTACTTCTGACCTCAGACTCAGGTAGGAACAATAAAATAAACTACAAACAATGAAATTCTCGTTGCAGGAAATGAACAGAAGGTGGACAAAACGACATTAAATTCTGAGCCGAGTAATATTGCAAGGCAGTAAAAAAAACAAGATGACCCCCCAAGAATAAGTCATCCATCCCCGTGGCCAAAGAAAAAAAAACCAAAGAGCAATTGAAGACCCTCAGCAAAGACTCGCGGACTCTGTTCGCGATGACCATGAATATGAAAAGACAGCGCTTGTTCTTGGAATACTGGCTAGGAGTTACTTGGTCTTTTATCTTACTATAAATTAACCCGAAACTATTAAGGAATAATGTCCATAAGTGCTCGGCCATAAAGCAACCTTCTTTGCTTTGCAGTAGAAAAGCAGCTAACAATACCTCCTACTATACCAGGTAAAGGTCTATAGCTTTTACCAGCTAATTTTTAATAAACTGCAAGAATTGATCAAGCTGTTTTTTGTTACCCATGATTTATCAGGTGGGGCGATGGTGGCGGAGGCACTGGACTTAGACTCCACCGAGCTGTAATAGCAACACCGTGTTGCTTATTGCAATATAAGGCTGTTATAACGCTTGCTAATTTGACTCCCTGCTCGCTAAACAGTGTTGTATTCGTTCTGCTAGCGACTGTGTCTTTCATATTAAAAATTCTTTGGATGAGTTTTCTCTTATTCTGTCACGTGAGTTCGTAATTGTTTCGGTTAGTAGGACAACATTTGTCTTGCTGATCTCTCTGTTCAAGATCTTTTAGTCTTTGGGTTATTCTTTCTTTAATATCATGACCTAAGTTGGCGTCATCAGCCTCACGAGTTTTTATTCTTTTATCTTTTTTTATATGCTCATCTATTTCACCCAGTTTTTGCTAAATTGATTGTTTAATTCGCCCTTAATGGGCTCTTAAGCATGTTCAAGGCCCGCTATTTCTCGCATGGGTCGCGTGCGTCGTTGTAAAGTCTTTAATGCTGTTTTCTTCTGAAAAAACTGGGTTTCTGCTTTCTATTGCTTTTATTAATTGTCTGCGATTGATATTTAATTCTTTAAGTAAGTTCCATGTTTTGATTTGGGGCTTATTGTGGGGAGTTCCTGCAGTGTGTTGTGAAGTTTAGAAACTGCATCCCTATCTAATTTTGGTTTAGGAATGCCAAGGCGATTTTGATTCGCTCACATGGCCTTTGTCTAATTGTACTCTTTTTTAAAAACTTGATGAGTCAGGTTTAGAAGTAAGTGAATTGTTGGTCTTGGACGCTCCTCACAAACAAATGGGCTTCTTTGTCTTCAAAATACTTAGGGTCTCTAAATTCGGGAGGTTCTTTGGCCTAAACGTTGGTATAATGATCTGACCTTACTTTCTGTTAATTCGCGCCGCAAAGGAGAGCCGAGCGATGTTGTACAAAGGAGTCATTTCACTCATGTCGTCTCCAAGAATCTAAAAATCATAATCTTCATCTCAATGCCTGCCATGTTTTTAAATAATTAACTTTTTATTTTGTTTATAAAAATTGCCACCATCATATGGCTGATTCTTGACCGATAGAAAAATGAAGTGCCCCTTGGCGTGAAGGGAAATAAAAGGAATATTATTGTTCCAAATAATCATCTACTTTTGATGCGGATCAAATTCTTACTGTTAAATTTCCAGAAACTAGGAGCAGATGAAGTGATTGTGCAGGCTCTGGCGTTTACTTTAAATAGAACTCGCTTCAACAACAGACCAAACAGACAGTTGTAAGAATTCTGGCGTTAAGCGTGGCCCGGGCACTCGTTAAGAAATTTCTATAAAACTTGAGGGGCAAGAATTATTTTCTTTAATTATGAGACATATTTTTAACCTATTCTGATCTATGGTACCGGGAATGAAGGGCCGATCTTGCGTTTCAAAGGAATGAAAAGAGAAGAACTAAAAACATAGAATAGAATAGGCGATGGAGATTCTAAAGACGGCAAAAGTAGGTTAGCGTAAATTTTGCGTTGGAAATCGCTTTTCCCATTACCTTGATTTTGACGTTGTTTAAAAGCGCATGCCCATACTTTCAAGAGCATTTAAAGACACGTTTGTCATTTATGAAAAATATTAATGTATACAAACGTGTTATCAGATCTTCTGTCAACGAAAGCAAAGTACAGCATTTTGACATCTCGTTAGAGTGTGACGTTGTTAGCAACCCTAATTTTCAAGGTGTGTGAGCAAGCAATATCAGTCAAAATTAGCAATATATTACGTAGAGTGTTCATTCATACAACATATCCCAGAAGCAGGGCAGGCTATATGGAATTTTAGTTTTAGAGTTGCAGCAAGATCCGCTTAAAAGGTATTTTATTGCTGTGCGAAGATGAAGAAACCGTTCAAATGTGGAAGTGGAAAAGTTTTTTAATCAAAATATCGAAAGTACAATGTTCGATTGGGGGTAGTCCTAACCAAATCTACGTAGCGGGCTTAAACCTTATCAGCATTTTGATGAAATAAGAAACTGTTTGGGGCGAAGAGGTGTAGAAATCCAAACAGTTGACTTTGTGTCTAAGATTTAATCTTACAATGTTAGGCTTGATGATTATTTAACAACGAAATACGGTTTATGGATTGACTAGGTCAACAGAGGATAATCAGTTGCATAGGAAGCGGGGAGAACTGTGAGAGAGTAATAAAACATCAAATGATAAGAAGATGAAGCGATAACGCTTAATGTACATTTGGTTTTTAATATATGGATGCGCAGCTGAATATGAAGATAACAGATTAAAGATATACAATACTAAAATTATGTATTTTATAAAGCAGATTGTTCAGGTTTATCCAAATGTGCCTACAGCGCCGCCAAAAGAAGGGGATAGTAGAAAGTCCCTAAATAAAAACCTTCAGATTAACCAAACATTAGCAAATGCACAAAAACTAGAGCGGACCTTTCAAAATACAGCAAACCAAACAAGGTATTCTGCTAGTCTTTAAATGCTGTTTACATATGTTAATCCTGGACATCGGCTATAGCGCTCTATCAGCAGGAAGATTGTTGGTTTTAGCAAGGGCATAGGCGCACCCGCGGCTTTACTCTAGGCGGTCTTGTCTTTAGCTCTCGGTCTGTGTTTCATTAGTGTAGTGCTGCTAGCAAAAATTAAAAATAACTCCAAAAGCACACAGCTATGGTTCAACTAATAACAGCTAAATTAGTTCTTCAAACTGTCAATAAATAAGCAATAGTTGACTCAAACATACGGATGAAGAAATTAATCGTTTACAGGCTGATTTTTGATGACTACAAAAGACAAAAGTTTGTTCTTCAAAGAAAGGCTGAGGACAACTTTTTTCAACAGCCAGACGGCCGAGCAGATAATAAGGAATGCTTAAAAAAGTAAACGAGACATTAAATCTGATTCTAAACAGCTCACATTATACAACGCCAAAGGGGTTTATACTTTAGTTTTTGAGTCCAAGCGCAAAAAAGACCGTGGATATTGTTTGGATTAATTATATTTGTTTTAATTTAAAATATTTTGAGTTAGAAAAGAAAACTCAACATGGCTAAGATATATGAAGGACAGACGAATTGTTTGAGGAATGATGAGAGAGAGCGTTTTATCAAGAGATGAATGATATTGATCTTGAAGTCATTGATCAGGTCAACGTGCGGGCAAGCGTAGATGTTATTATTATTGTACATGCTATTTCTCAAGTTCAAGTAAAACTAACAATAGACCGCCAGTTAAAGTAATGTTAGCTGTTTTAATCGACTATGTTCAATAATGAGAAAATCTAGAAGTCTGGGTCTCGACCTAAAACAACAGATATTCTTTCTCGTAATGGACTTAACATCCCGGTTCGGGAGACGAATGCTTGCACCGTTTGAGCTGCGGCTGGAAGAAGCCAAAATGAGAGGCTTGGTATGGTCAGAGGGCGAAGTTTTAGAGATCAGATTATTAAAAACAGGCTAAGGTATGCGGATTGTTGGTAAGGCTTACATCACTACTCCAGCATTAGTTGCCTAAAAAGAGCAGTTTAAACATAAAGAATACAAGACAACAAATGTTTTATGTGGTGTGTACTTTGCAGGCTGCATACGCCCGCAAAAACGCAGAGAGAGTGTCTTAATATCACCCTTGCATCGATGATCTTAACTTTAGTGGGTGTCCTTTCTGTTAGTGTAGACCAAATTGATCAGTTTGAAGAACAAAACAAACAATCATGTTAATGTATTACACATGGATGAGGAAACAAATTTGGTGCTATTATATGTGTCCAAGAACAGTCCTACATTAGGCGAACCGACAAAAATCATGGGTGACTTATTACTGATGTTTCACCAGCGGGGCTACGCAATACACATTGTACGCACGATGAGTAGACTTATGGAAGCATACTTCAAAAGTGTGCAACAACAAGAATTCTGCAGAAAATGTTCAACAAGAATGCCATTGTTCAAGCGCGGAGCGAACATAAGAAACAATTGTAAAAGTTCTGATAGACTGTAATAGGAATAATTTAACTCACCCGGATCTAAAGTTATTTTAAGAATGGAAACGGATGCACAAACAAGTCCATATGAGTTTAGAGATTTGAATCGCTCATTGTTTCCTTATGATGGGCCAGCGCCACAAAAAACTTCGAAAAACGTCTTAATGAGTAATCATAGATTTGTTCATTTGCCTTCATTGTTGCGGTGGGATGGCGCCCATTCAGCACAGAATTGTATAGTGGCCAGATGCTGCAGAATACTTCTTAGAACGCATGCAGTGAAAGTGCGTAATGACTGTTAATAATCTACATTATCTGCAATCCTAATGGCTGAAGGACCAACAACAGTAGACTTCAGCACACATTGTTGGATTTGTGGTTTTAGACTCAGTGCAAGAAGAACAATCCAAAAGTAAGAGACATGATCTTTGTGGAAGTTCAGAGGAGCAGGACAGTAAGGCAATCTTCAACTAAGTTTGAACCTAAGACATGGAAGCTGCCTGTCTTCTTCTTAATTGCGAGGTTGACTTTCTTTATAATGAAAGCAGTGGAGATGCCTTAGTCAGGTTGTCATTGCATTGCACAGTCATAAGATAAGTACATGTGCTTTACTCTAAAGAACATGTCTTTTTATGACTCTATGAACACATGATGGATCATTAGAGTCACTGCTTGTCCTTAAGTTCTGCCAATAACAGGAGCATAATATTTTGACTCAACTCGTGTTAGAAGGGGTTTTACCCTTATGCGTACATGAACAGGTGGGAAAGGTTTGATGAAGACTCCACTTCCTCCTAAAGGAGGTTCTTTTTTAGTTTAGAGGAAAGGACATCAGTGATTCTGTACAGCATGCTAAGATGCGTGGCAGAAGTTAGAGTGTAAAACAATGGGAGATATATTGATTCTACTTGAGGGCTGTGTTGTTTGTTGGCAGAAGTCTTTGAAAACTATAGAAAGACCTGCATGAAACATATAGCTTGATCCGGGATACATTTCTGCGCCGGGATGAGTTGGATGTTCTTAAAGTTTATGGAGTACAGAGTGATTTTTTGTCTGATTTACCAATGATTCAGATGTGAAAACGGAATTGAGTGGGAGGGAATTAGTATGGCGTTGCATCTCATTACTGTAAGTACATGCAAACAACAAATATTGGGACGTTATGATCAGTAAAAGGTCTAATATCTTATGTATTTAGAGCATATAATTGTATGGATGGGAATGGGGCAATCACTTCATTACGTAACGTTAAAATGTAACAGGCGGCGAATCCGAATAATATTCAAAAAAAGCATTAAAGTGGTTGGGCAGTTTTAACGCCTGATCAGCAGCGTGGTTTCATTCTAGAAGTTGATTTAGATATCTCATGATCTCCATGACCTGATATGATATCCATTAGCAGTGAAGTCTACAGATGGATCAAGAGAGCGCCTAAATTGGCCTAAATCTTCGAGGCAAAAAAAATTATGTCTGTCATTTACAGGACTTCTACATTTTTATTTAAAGACATGGGTTTTGAAGTTGACAGCGTCATGCATAATTGCTTTTGATCAAGAACAGTTCATGAACCTACATATGAAGAACACTGATCTAGAAACTAAATCCACAGAGCTTCAGGAAAAAAAGACTTTTTTAAAAATGATGAACAAAACAGCTGTTTGGAAGATATGGAGCATCCGCACAAGCGCAAGATGTCAGCTTAGTCTCAAAGAGAACGATAGCAAATTATGCTGACTTCAAAACCAAAATATAGGACTAGAGATTTCATGATCACTTTTGGCATAATGATGAAAAAAAAGAAAGTCCAATTGGACAAACCTGTATTTATTGGGTTTTTGTTTTAGACTTATCAAGCTTTTGTGTTAGAGGTTTTTATGACTACTTTAAAGCCTCGTATCCTGATGTCCAGGTACTTTACACAGGAAAAAGATAGTTTTGTTATGATATTTCCTACTGAAGATATTTATAAGACTGGAATTAGAAGTAGTAAAGGAGCAAGTGGATGGTATGGGAACGTCGATTATCTAGATTCGCCATTACATTCAATTATAACAAGAAGGTTTTAGGAAAGATGAAGGATGATTTATATGGAAAAAGGTGATCCAGGAGTTTGTAGGGGTTACGGTCAAATGTACAGTATTCGGAGCAGTGAGAAAACATTAAGAAAGCAAAGGGATATCTCGCTGGTTGTGCCGTTCAAAAAATCACATGACAAACAAAGAAGCATTGTTTGGCAAAAAGACTTTTCAATCATGACAACGTAACTGCGATCTAATCTACATGTGATCAACACAAGGTTGATTTGTAACAAATAAGTGTTAGATAGAAACAAACACAAAAGTGTGTTTGTTAATCCGCGTTTTCATATGCAATCGGGCACTGGAGGACCGCATAAAAGGGGGGTTTTATTTTTTCATCAACTTTTGTTATAAGATCATTCATAGCTTGTCCAATTCATTTAAATCTTTTCTCATGTTTGCTGACGCGTTCGAATTATTTTTATTATTTCAAGATATTCCCTTTTTCCCATTTGGGGGTTTAAGTTGTCGGGTTGATCTGGATGTTTTACATGCATTTGAGTAATCCCGAAAATGTTTCTTAATAGATTACACGCATGAAATGATTCCCGTATCATTTTCAAGGTCTCTTCCTTACCCTGCTTGTTTCATTTCAGCGCTTCTCTGAGTTCCATTTTAAACTCAATAATATATACGTAATTAAAACTAGCAATGGGAATGTGTCTGTGGGATTATCTGGTTCTTCTTCACAAAAGATCTTTGAAGGGGGGGGGGGGACTGTGGTTGTTTTGTTGTGTCAGTTTCTCGTCGAAACGAATACACGGGGGATTCATTTTTACAATTCTTTTATTTCATATGGATCAAACTCCAAACTGGATCGGTTGCCTGATGCGTGGTGTCCTTCTGCTCCCGGTAACATAAAGTACCCTTACTTTTAACCAAACCGGTATTGTTTGCGGATGAAGATCTATTCAACAACATTTATTGTTTTTCTTTTGATTGCTTGTACTGGTTTTAGTCCTTTAAATTCTTCATTATTATTGCGCGCAAAATGAGGGCAGTCTTCTCAACCATTCTGTGTAGCGGAATTGTCAATAAGCTCTCGTGATACTGGTAGGAGAAAAGTCTTTCGGTAATGTTTGTTAAGTTTTCAACTACAGCCTGTGATCTGTGAACTCCGGAATGCCTCTTTTAATGGTAATCCTATGTTTCAACAATAATTGATTCACTTGCCTTTAAAATTTCTTTTTCCTTCATCAATTGACTTCATTCGGGGTAAGTTAGGGGCCTCGTTGGTATTTAGTTGTATGGCGACAGCAACAGCAGAGCATCTTTTGTGTTAATGGCTCGCATCTTTGTATCTTGAAGCATGTCAATGATGTGAGTGCGTACTTAAATCTTTTTGTCTAATGTATCAGAGGGTAAATATAGAAGGTCATTTGATGGGTGTCGTTTGGAGTTGTATTGACAAAGTGTGGTCTCTGTAGCTGCCTAGGCGCTGGTAATAAATTTTGGGCCACATGTTGTTTAGATAACCATTTTTGCTGTTTGTTCACTAATCAGCTGCTTGGCTTAGCCTTTTTATTTGCTGTTTATCCTTACAATATCCTTTTGTGGCGAATAATAGTTTTGTTATTTTTTACTAGCTAATATTATAGTGCAACTAAATACACAACGGTATACCAAAGACAATAAACCCGATTTCTTGCATCTTTTGTTTTTCTGATGGTTGATAAAAGTCACTGGAAATTTTGGTGGTGGGCAATGTCTCGACCCTGTTTGCTGTTACAAGATAAATATGTTTATTGCTTGATCAACATCTTAATGTGTATGCTGCATGCCCTGTTTTTTCAGTGTGTTTTTAATAAAATCTAAACTGCTCAATTCTCTGTTTTCATAGCGATCTTGTGCTGCGGTAGTTGCTCCACGTTTGTTATGTCTTTTTCTCTCGCCTTCTCTCGCAGTTTACTAAATGCTAATACTTTTTTTCCCCCCCCAACTAAAAGCGAGTGCATTAACACAGCGGCCTATCATCATTCGAGGAAGGCCATTTTTTTTAATGTATTTTTTATGTACATATTTTATACTGTATGGGAATTATTTCCTTGTTGGACTAGAACATCTTTCGTGGCAAACGAAGCTGCAATAATAGCTCAGCTTGGTGATCCTCAAGTTGTTTGCCAGATTGCTGGTTTTATTTTAACAAGCTTTTACAAGCATTGAGTATCCTACACTCCTAGGGACCTCCAATAACGCAGAATGTATAAAGGTTAGCACGTTTTTTCGGTGCTCATTTATAGAAAATAAATAATTATAATTAATAAAAAACATTGAACAGTGTGATCTACTACAGTACAAGGCAGCCGAAACTTCATGAACTTATGAATGACCATGTTGATGGCCATGCTTGTTTTGCCCAAAAGGAGAGGTTTGTATTCTTTATGCGGGCGTGTGGAAAAACAAAAACAGTTCTGGAACTGAATTCTGCATTGAACTGAATCAACAGAGGTCGCGCAAGACATTTTAAAAAAAAGTATCAGTACAGGTATGAGCGCAGCTGGGGTTACGATGGTGAAAAGTGTGGGGCAAAACGGTTTCTTTGTTTGTACATAAACTAGTCAGTCGATTTGCTCCATTGATTTGAACAAGATCTTACGGTAATGATTTAAGCAAGATCCAGTTTAACAAAGTTTAGAGTTCTAGCGTGTGTGATCTATACTATTTTTTTTTTTTTTTATTTTTTTTTTTTTTTTATTTTTTTTTATTTTTTTTATTTTATTTTCAGATTCTTGTGAACAATTGTTATCGCCATTAATCATGGGATTAATAATTTTAATCTATAGATTTTATTTCCCTTCAATTGACCGAGCCAGAAAATCCTCAGACAGAAGTCAGGAAACATTGAATCAGGTGGAGAAAGTAACCAAGCCAGAAAATCAGAGCAGAATCAGAAAACACTCGAACCAGGTGGGCAGTGAAAAGCCTCCTCATCAGGGCGTGTTAAAGCAGGAAAAAAATTAGCAGAGTGGAACAGACAAAAAAAATTAATGTTTAAGAATATAACTCCATCATGAAAACATAACACCGCAGCGCCAGAACAAGTTGATCAATAGCCCGCTATAAAAATCCATGTGATACAAGACCTACAGCACCAAAGTCTTCATGGAATATTGGAACATAAAACTGTTGCCAATTTTTGGCGCCTTGCGCTGTTAGGGGCAGTTATTAGGTTATAAAATATATAAAGAATGGCAGCCTAACAAAAGCAATCAATAAAATCTGAACCGCTAATTACAGAAAGGCAAGCACGCCAGAGAAACCGGTCAACAACAAAAAGATCATTTTTGATCCATTTCAGATGGAATTATATTTTAAGATCTTAATTTTAAATTTTTATTAATAAATAATAGATCATGGGTATTAAATATGAGGTGAAGTCAATAAATAAGACATGGAGTCTATAAAAGACATTCCAACACCAGAATTGTATTAAATGCGGTTTGCTTGGATGTAAGAACTTCATTAAGATCTATGCTGACGATTGGGCAGGAGAACGCCGAGCAAGAGATTCTCAGTATGACATTTATATTTAAGTTAAAAAACATAGATAGTATTTTTTGATATTATAAGATACTTGAATAAGGGACTTGGCTGTAATTAAAGGGAGCTTAATTACATCTTGAGGTAACTTAATCAAGAACTTAATAAAAACTTAATCGAACTTATTAGAATTGACGTAATTAATTAAAAATTAATTAAGAATTGGGGTGACGTAATTAAAACTTAAATTAAGAACTTGGGGTGGACTTGGGGGTGGGTTGTGTGTGGTGTAACCAGAGCTTTATTATTCGTCATGTGTAACACACTTTGTGCAAGACAGTGCTTGCGTTTTGTGGTGCATTGGCTTTTTGTTGCAAGTTCAACGCAGCCCCAGTGCATTTAACAAAAAGCCTGATTGAATAAAATCAAGCCAATTGTATAAAGTACCCGCCTAAAAGGCAGGCTAAAAGTTTGTTAACAGCGACGTAGAAGAGCAGGAAGTGGGCCCACGTTACGCGCGTGAACGGCGAAGGGCATGACGTAAAGAGGTGAGGTAAGAATATTTTAGAAAACTGTCGGGGCTTTGTGGGGCTAGGAGTCTGCCAAGTAGGCCACCGTTCACGGCGTGTACGGCGAAGATGACGCCAAAGCAGGTGAGGTAAGAACTATTTTGTAGAAAACTGTCCGGGGCTTTGTTGTGCAGGAGTCCAGGCAAGTAGGCCACCGTTCACGCGCGTGCACGGCGAAGATGACGTTTTCAAGCAGGTGAGGTTAAGAAACTATTTTTTAGAAAATGTCCGGGGCTTTGTGGGGCAGGAGTCCTGCAAGTAGGAACGTTACGGCGTGAACGAGAAGGCATGAGTCAAAGCAGGTGAGTAAGATTATTTTTAGAAACTGTCCGGGGTGTGTGGGGCAGGAGTCCAGCAAGTAGGGCCACCGTTCACGCGCGAGAACGTCGAACCATGACGTCAAAGCAGGTGAGGTAAGAACTATTTTTAGAAAACTGTCCGGGCTTTGTGGGGCAGGAGTCCAGCAAGTAGGCCACCGTTCACGCGCGCGTGAACGACGAAGCATGACGTCCAACCACATATGATCACTTAGCCTAGTTTGCTGTGCTCCTCTTTTCTCAACCAGGCTTGAAAATTGGCAGAGTTACAGCAATTACTGCTGTAGCCAAGCTTTTATGGCGGCTCTAATCGCCAGTAGTATACATCCGCATTGCATATTGGAGCATTTATATGAAGATAGTGCCGGCCACACACTACTCCTCTCCATACTGGTAGATGTACTAAGGTCTGCCTAACCCTATCTAGTTTGTTTGCCAGAACATTCAAAAATCGCCATTCAGTTGCATAAGGCACACTTGAAGGCAGATAAACTGGTTAGAATTAGAAAAGTAGAAAAGTATACACATCTTAATACACCAGATCAGCTTGCCACATGAACACTGAATCCGCAGTTAACAATCAATCAAGTCTGATACAAACTGAGAACATTTTTACTTGGGAGGAACAGCAAAAATGTTTCAAATATAAGTTTTTAGCATACGAATCAGCCGTGTTACCTCCGCCTTAAGAAATGAACGCCATGTTTTTTAAACATGGCTTTAGCTGTCTCAAGCCAGCTCCCAACAATCAACGCGTGATGGTTTGTTTTGCTTCGGCCGACTTTCAACAATGCAGCGCCATTTTTTTAGATAGGAACCATCTCATCGATAGCCAAACACGTATTAAAACTGGCTGTATCTTTGTCAACAATATTGTCTTCAACGTTTTCATTTCCTTGACCAACAAACCTTTAAGTAACACAATTCTGTTCTTCAGTAAACCGGTTATTAGAATAACACACCCACAGCACAGTAAAACACGTCATGCTTGTCCAGCAGTCAGCGGAAGAATGTGTGGTTAACCTAGTCATGTGAGCGCGCCGCTGATTGGCCGAGCTGTAACAGCGCCCACACGCGTGGGTGGTAAATTAATTCTAGAAGGCTGATGTAATATGTTGTAATCGAGCAGGCTGGGCGGGAAGGAGTGGGGGTAGGGAGGAGGTGCGGCAGTATTGATTTTTTGGCCTCAGTGTGTGTCTCTGTCTCTGTCTGGTCTGTCTGTCTGTCTCTGTGCGCGCGCGCGCGGTATGAAGG
>JAFLJL010010126.1:15017-22313 GCA_018398815.1 Conus ventricosus
AAGTAGGATTCTAACCCCAAGACCTTTACAAATGGGCTTACCCCAGGATCGGTAATTTCTCCAATTTTGTTTAATATTTTGATTTCTGATCTACCCAAAGGTCTTTCTAAAGATACAGAGTTAGCCCAATTTGCTGACGATATATGTCTATGGAGTAAAGTAACGATGAAAAGAAATACTCCGTTAAGATCACTGAATTATATTAAAATTAAATACCAACATGAACTAAATAAAATCAGTACATTTTTACACGAAAACGGGCTATCCCTTTCACCAGAAAAAACGAATTTGATGCTTTTTAACTCTGGAAATGATCCAAATAAGCTTCCAGTTTTCACATTAGACGGCACTTATTTAAACTATGTTAAAAGCGTTAAATTCTTAGGTGTAATCCTAAGTAGTAAACTAACATGGAATACTCATATTGACCATATTTTAAATAAAGCAAGAAAAAGTCTGAATTTCCTTATAATTGTCAGTAAGCAATCTTGGGGCAAGACACTAAAAGTTTAACTGTTTTAGCAACTGCCCTTGTACCTCAAGACTTACATATGCTCAGGAAGTATTTTTTAATGCACCAAAATATCTCCTAAATAAACTTCAAGCACTGATTGCAAAGCCTTCAAAATTGCCCTAGGGTACCCACACATACGTCAAACTTAGGACATACAACGAAGTAGGAGTTCTACCTCTATCTGAAATTAGAAAAGCTTCTACTTTAAAATTCATCTAAAAAGTTTCTCACAAAAATTTTTTTGCTCCGAAGAGGTATGTTTAGATTCGGAAAAGGATTTTGGAAAACGTGCACAATATATACAAACCACAAAATCTATCTATTCGTTTTTCCTCGGATCTTCTAAAAGATACAAAAATAGATAAAAATAATATCGCCGGAAAACCTACGTTTTCACCCATTCCAAAATGGGTACAATCAAAAGCTTCCTATTGACTACAATAATTTAACTAAAAAGGATTCTCCCAACATTTTGAGAAATTTTGTCTACACTCACTTAGAAAATAAATACAGCCATCACTTAAAAATATCACAGATGGCTCAGTATTAGATGAAATAGCACGGGAGCAGCTTTCATAATTCCTAGCTTAAAAATAGAAAAGTTATTTCATCTTGGTAAAAGTCTGTCTATATAATAGCGCAGAATTACTTGCTATACTCAAATCATTGGATTTCATTTTGAATTTCCCCATAAATAACAGTCAAGTCGTAATATGCGCTGATTCAAAAGCAGCATTGAATGGTATTAATGTCTTCAAATTCATGTGTACGATTAGACATGATAACTGAAATTAATCATATAGTACACCTTCTTCCCCAAAAAGGCATTAATATTACTTTTTGTTGGGTGCCTTCCCATTGTGGTATATCGGCAAATGAACAAGTAGACAAAGTTGCAAAAAGGCAGCTCAAAACCTTAGCGGCACAGTAACAATAAACGTTCGCTTAGATCTGACAGAATGTTTCTCTATCATAAATAAAACATCTCATGATAATTCGACAAAAACACTGAGGAATTCGGACATATATTATTATAACAATTGCATCAAATGTAATGACAAAAAACAATGGATAACATCATACAAAAGATATATTTTCTCATCCAGGAGATTGAAAGTCTAATCCATAGGCTTCGTTTAAATTCGTTTAAAACACAAATATTGCAAAGATATTAAAATGTATGTGTGGGATTCTATAAGTGTCAATCATTTACTGATTCATTGTCCCAAAACAAAAGAGCTTTTAATAAATCAGGTATTGAGGGTTTTGTTGATGGATCGACTCCTTTAACCACTATCTAGTATATTAAACAATTTTGCTACTCTTGAATCTATTTCTAAATGTTTATTATACTGTTCACTTAATATTTATCTTTAGCATTTGTGATTGTTACCGTTACAATTTTAGTTTAAGTTAAATGTTCTGATGAATAGGGTGGGGGTGGAGGGTTATGATTACATTCATTACGTACCACTTTAAAACTTACACTCCCTTACATCACTCCTAAAAAATGCATCTCTCTCATTCCTTACATCAAGCTCACTCTACACTATAATATTGTCTGAATCACTTTTAGTGGAAGACGTTAAACTGAAGAACAACAACAACAACAACAACAAACAACAACACACACACACACACACAACACACAACACACACACACACACACCACACGCACGCACACACACGCACGCACGCACGCACGCACGCACGCACGCACGCACACACACACACAGACACACACACACATGGAATCAAAACATGCCTTCAATGCTACCAACACAAAAACAAAAGACATAAATTTTTTTCTCATCTCCCCCCCCCCTCCCCCCCGTCCCACTCCCCGTCTCTGTCTCACGTCTTTCCCCGTTCCTTTCCTCCACCATACTCCTCCTCCCTTTTGCCTCTCTCTCTCCCACTCTCTTTTTTGTTTCTCCCCACCCTCACCCCCCTCTACCCCCTCCACCCTTCATTACCCCCCCCCCCCCCCCCCACCCCCACCCCCTCACCCACCCCCTTCCTACGCTTTCCTCGTTGACGACCTCACAGAAATCATTTCCCGAGGCATAACGACATTTCTTAAAATCATCACAATGCGGCCTCCCTCACCCCCACATCCCTCCACCTCCCACCCCACCTCTCTCTCCCACCTCCTCCCTCCCCCCCCCCCCCCCCAGCCAGCCAGCACTCCTCCCCCTCACCTCCCCCTCCCAAAGCCGCATCCCACCCCCCACCCCTCTCCGTCGGCCGCGTGTGAGAATAAGTGAGGTATGAGAACGATTGGCATCGCTCATCAAGAGAATGGGGGAGTAGGGGGGAGGGGGGAGGAGATGGGGATGGGGGAATGCGAGTAGTAGGGATGGGGAGGATAGAGGAGATGGAAGGGAGGGAGCGGTGTGTGTGTGTGTGTGTGTGTGTGTGTGTGTGTGTGTGTGTGTGTGTGTGTGGGGTGTGTGTGGTGTGGGGTGTGTGGTGTGGTGTGTGTGTGTGTGTGTGTGTGTGTGTGTGTAAATGTCGTGTGTTGGGGGGGGGGGGGGGGGGTGCGCGCGCGCGCGCGCGCGCGTGTGTGTGGTGTGTGTGTGTGTGTGTGTGTGTGTGTGTGTGTGTGTGTGTGCGTGTGTGTGTGTGTGTGTGTGTGTGTGTGTGTGTGTGTGCGTGTGTGTGTGTGTGTGTGTGCGTGCTTGCTTGTGGTGGGGGGAGGGAGTAAGGGGGGGGGGCTATTAAAGCTGTGTGTGTGTGTGTGTGTGTGTGTGTGTGTGTGTGTGGTGTGTGTGTGCGTGTGTGTGTGTGTCCTTCATTTAACGTCTATCCATATTCGTGATATTAGGCAGATGTTAGGTGTGTGTGTGTGTGTGTGTGTGTGTGTGTGTGTGTGTGTGTGTGTGTGTGTGTTGTGTGTGTGGTGTGTGTGGGCGGGGGGTGGGTGGCGGGGAGGGGGCTGTAGAAGCTTTCGCATCGGAAAGCGAAGTATTCCGCGCATGTATGCTCCTCCCACCCCTTGCCCCCGGCGGGCCACAACTAGGTGTTCCCGTAAAAACGGCAATGGGGGGGGGGGGGGGTGGGGGGCGGGGGGGCGGGGGATGGGGGGGGGGGGGGGGGGGGGGGGGGGGGGGGGGGGGGGGGGGGGGGGGGGGCCTGGAGGGAATGAGAAAGGGGACGATCAGGGGAGGATAGAGGTGGGTGGTTAGGGGGCTGGGAGGGGTGGAGAAGGAGGAGGTAGAGGGAGAAATGGAAGGGTGGGGGTGGGGGGTGGGGGGTCGTTGTCATGCTATTTGGACTTTTGTTTTCTCTTGACAGGAAGGAGAGAACGCGTTAGCGGCAGAGGGGAGAGAGAGAAGAGAGAGAGAGAGAGAGAGAGAGAGAGAGGGAGGGGGGGGAGAGAGAGAGAGAGAGAGAGAGAGAGAGAGAGAGAGAGAGTGTGTTATGTTTTATTTTTTATTTTTTTTGCAAAGAATAATCATTAATAAATAAGCAGCGAAATGAATATAGCAAGAGAAAAAGAGACAAAAACCCAGGAATGTGAGTGTGATAGATGAAGTCAATCTGAAACAGCAACATAAAGGAAAGGAGGAAGGACGGAAGAAAGAAAAAAGAACTCGTGAGAGAAGAAAAAGAAAGGAAGACTGTGAAAAAAGGGAGGTGGTGGATGGGGGGGGGGGGGGGGTGTGGGGTGAAGGACGAACACGAGAGGGGACGAAAGAAAAGAAATAGCAGCACAATTAATTAACAGGTAGAAAGAAAAGGAAAGACAGAAAGGTCGGAAGAAAGAAAGACAAAATAAGAAATGAAAAAAAAAAAAATGAAATGAAAAGGACGGAAAGACAAAGGAAAGAGAGCGGAGTAAACAAAGGCCTGCGGTAGAAAAGGTGGAAAAGGAAAAATAGGATAAAGAAAGAAGGAAGGAAAGAAGTAAAGAAAGAGAGAAAGAGAGGAAGAGAGAAAAAGTGAGGAAAGAAAGAAAGACAGAAAGGAAGGAAGTTAGGAAGGAAGATTGGAACGAAAGAAGGGAAGGGAGGAAGGGAGGGAGGAAAAGAGAAAGAAAGGAAGAAGGAAGGAACAAAGAAAAGAAAAACCACGGAAAGAAAGAAAGAATGACAAATAGACAGACAGACAGACAGACAGACAGACAGACGGATAGACAGACAGACATTCAGACAAAAGGTATAGACAGACAAACAGAACAGACAGACAGACGGACAAAAGGTTCTGAAATTTTAGAGAGTGCTGGAAGACATGTTCAGCCATCCTTGGAAAAAAGGAAAAGTTCCAGAGAAATGTGGCGAAGTAACCGAATAGAACACAGAATACAGACATCAGAGAAAGAAAGCAGCCAACCACAGAGAAACAAAGCCAACAGCAAGGAGAGAAGAGATACATCAGACAAACAACTAAGATCAGGAAACGGTAGAATGAGAGGGGTCAGAGTCACAAAGCAGTCAGACCATCAAATAAATAAAAGCCCGTTATATCTTGGGGGGGGGGGGGGGGGGGGGGGGGGGGGGGGGGGGGGGGGGGAGGAGAGAAAAAAAATTATATGCATATATGAAATTTTGGGGTTTGGGTCCTCTCTCTCTCTCTCTCTCTCCTCTCCTCTCTCTCTCGTCTCTCTCTCCTCTCTTCTCTCCCCGTCCATCTCTCGCTCCCCTCTCTCTCTCTCTCTCTCTCTCCTCTCTCTCTCTCCTCTCTCTCTCTCCTCTCTCTCTCTCTCTCTTCTGTCTGTCGCTGTCTCCTTTGTCTGTCTGTCTCATTGTCTGTCGTCTTGTCTGTCCTGTCTGTCTCTCCTCTCTCTCTCACTCTCTCTCTCCATCCTCCTCTCGCTCCTCTCTCTCTCCTCTCTCTCTCCTCATCCTCAGCGCCTCTCCTTTTGCTCCACTTTTACAAAGCTACATGCAGTTATCCTGCCATGCCCAAAACAACACCGCAGTTCACAAGGTAGGGAGTCAACTCTCGTCGCCAACAGCAACCCAGTAAGGAGACACTGCACTGCCGTTAGGCCCTGTCCCTTTCACCTGTCGCAGGCCCCCATCACACGCAGTTCACAAGGTAGAGTCAACATCTCGTACGCCACAGGCAACCCAGCAGGAGAGACACTCGCTGCTGCTGAGCACTCTCCTAATCTTCAGTGCGCCAGACCTGATCCCCGAAAGCAGCAGGAGGACACCCCATCTAACCCCCCAATAATAACAATGATTGCTTCGTTACGGAGCCAGCCTGAAGGATCGTGAGTGACCTTAGCTATCCCTGGATGGGAGCCCAATATTCTGGCGCCCGCCCGGGGTTTTTTTCCATCACCGACGACACTCCAGTGAATTTACAGATAGCGATGACTTCGGCTAGAATTCAGTACGCGCGCTTGGACGCAGAGAGGAAACAAAACCGAGGTCACCACGCGCGTGAGCAGAGCATGACTGCAGAGCCTGAAATTTGTTTTAATGAGATGAAGACTGAAGATGCAGATGAGAGGATGGCGTTTAGCTGGTGAGTTCCATAGGCGCTTGGGCGTGTGAGGCAGGGCGGTGCTCTACACAATCTTCATAGATAGTCTGTGGCGTCAACCAGGCCCGAGAGATACATACCTCTAAGTTGGTCAGGAAAATCGAAAACACCCACAAAGAACCATCTGTAAGTGGACGAAACTTGGACATGGTGCGGCCAATGTGGTCATGTGGTCATGTGGCCAATGTGACAATGTGGTCAATGTGGCCAATGTGGTCAACGTGGTCATGAGTCAATGTGGTCCAACGTGTCTGTTTGAAGACCATAGTACAACTTAGAGCTATCGAAATCTTGTTTGAGGCAAAAACAAAAGAACCGACACAAAAATTCTTGCTTAAGGGATTCGAACCGTAGTCTCGCCAGTCAGTAAGTCCGGACGCCTAGCCAGTCAGCCCCAACGGTTTGTTATATAGAGATTGGGGTTTAGAATCCCTACTTAAAGATCCAATACTAAATCTGCACGTCAAGACTGCTGTTGAACCGCCTTCAAAAAGGTCTGATCGTGTCTTCAGCATAGCAAATGGATTTCCCGTTTCCTCGTATTGTCTTCTTTCGGTCTGTCCTGGTCTGGTCTGCTCTGTTCTGGTCTGGTCTGCTCAGTTTCTGTCTGGTCTGGTCTGCTCTGTTCTGTTCCTAAGTGATCAACATCAGAATCAGGATTACTTACGCACTTGATTAACTGGGATTTTACAGATCACTGACTGATTGACTCGGTGACTAAATTAACTCTCAGTTTTGACTTTGTGTTAAGGTGAGAGAATAAGAATCCATATACAGGTATCAGCGAAAGCATAAGTCAGAAATTGAAATTGTCTAACGTCCTCTGTCTGTCTGTCCTGTCGTCTGGGCGCTCTCTCTTCTCATCTCACTCAACTCTCTCTACACTTCACCACTCTCTCTCTCCTCTCTCTCGTCTCTCTCTCTATCTCTCTCTCTTCTCTCGCTCTCTCTTTATCTCTCTCTCTCTCGCCTCCACTCTCTCTCTCTCTCTCTCTCTCTCACACGCTCTCTCACTCTCACACCTCACCATATGTAGCCACACTTTCCAAGTTCAAAATCGGATATAATTTCTACAATGTGAATCGAAATTAAGACAGTGTCCCGCCCTGCATGCATGCATTGCATATTAATCATTCCCCCTCCTTTTACTCCTCCTCCTCCTCCTCCTCCACAACCCATCAATAACTTCATAATTTTTTTTTCCCCCAGCGCCAGCCGAAGAAACCTTTCCCCAAAAATTTAATATTCCTGGATAGGAGCTCGAGCGAACTTTTCTCAAAACTACG
>JAFLJL010010139.1:7265-12265 GCA_018398815.1 Conus ventricosus
TAAAGTCGTAAAAAGTTTGCTCCCATTGATTCTGAACAAGATCTTACGTATGATTTAACGCAAGATCCAGTTTTAACAAAGTCATTAGAGTCTCTAGGATGTGATTTATACTATAGATTTGGAACATTATTGTCGCCAGCGATCATGGGATTAATAACTTTTAATCATATAGATTTTGTTTCCCTTCAAAATGAACGAGCTGGAAAATCACAGAACCAGAAAACACTGAATCAGGTGGAGAAAGTAACCAAGCTAGAAAATCAGCAGAAAACGCTGAATCAGGTGGAGACCATTAAAAATCCTGGGCGTGTTGAAGCAGGAAAAAAATTAGCAGAGTGGAACAGACAAAAAAAATTAATGTTACAGAATATACCTCATCATGAAAACATAACACCGCCAACGCCAGAACAAGTTGATTCAATGCCAGCTATAAAAACTCCATGTGATACAAGGGCCCCAAAGTCTTCATGGAATATTGAACTTAAAACTGTTGCCATTTTTGGCGCCATTGCTGCTGTTGGGGCAGTTATTGCGGCTATAAAATATATAACACGATGCAACAGAAACAAAAGCAATCAAAAAAATCTGAACCATTAAATACAGAAAGAGACAACTGCACGCCAAAACCGCCAATAACAAAAGATCATTTTGATCCATTTATAATGCAATAATATTTTAAGAACTTAATTTTAAATTTTTATAAAAATAGATCATGGCGTATTATAAAATGATAAAGTCAATAAATAAAGACATGGAGTCTATAAAAGGCATTTCCATAGACCCGAATTGTAATCATGCGGTTGCTTCGGATGTAAACCTTCCTTAAGATCTATGCAAAAAACGCTGAGCAAGACATCCTCAACGATGACGCGTTTTTTGAGGCGTGTGTGTACTATATTAGACATCTACTATTTAAGATAAAAACATAGCTTGTATTTTTTTGATAATTATAAGATAACTGAATACGAACTTGGTTGTACTTAAAGGATGACTTAATCAAGAACTTATTAAGAACTTGATCAAGAACTTAATTAAAAACTTAATCAAGAACTTATTAAGAACTTGAAGTAACTTAATTAAAAACTTAATTAAGAACCTGGGGACTTAATTAAGAACTTGGGGTGACTTGGGGGTGGGAGTGTGTGTGGTGTACACAGAGCTTTATTATTTGTCATGTGTAACACCACTTGGTGCAAGACAGTGCTTGCGTTTTTGTGAATGCATTGGCTCTTTTGTTGCAAGTTCAAAGCAGCCACCAAGTGCATTTAACAAAAGCCTGATTAAATAAAACAAGACAATTGTATAAAGTACACCCGCCTAAAAAGGCAGCCTAAGCACGGGGCAGGAGTCCAGCAAGTAGGCCACCGTTCACAGCGCGTGAACGGCGAAGCATGACGTCAAAGCAGGTGAGGTAAGAACTATTTTTAGAAAACTGTTCGGGCTTTGTGGGGCAGGAGTCCAGCAAGTAGGCCACCGTTCACGGCGCGTGAACGGCGAAGCATGACGTCAAAGCAGGTGAGGTAAGAACTATTTTTAGAAAACTGTTCGGGGCTTTGTGGGGCAGGAGTCCAGCAAGTAGGCCACCGTTCACGCGCGTGAACGACGAAGCATGCCGTCCAACCACATATGATCACTTAGCCTAGTTTGCTGTGCTCCTCTTTTCTCAACCAGGCTTGAAAATTGGCAGAGTTACAGCAATTACTGCTGTAGCCAAGCTTTTATGGCGGCTCTAATCGCCAGTAGTAGTACAAACCGTCATTGTAAATTTAAAGCATTTATAAAAAGTTTGTGCTGGCCAAAACACTACTCCCCTCCCATACTATGGGATTTACAAAGGCCCTGTCCAAACCCAAACTAGTTTGTTTGCCAAACTTTCAAAAAATCGCCATTAAATTTGCAAAAGGGGCCCACCTTGAAAAAATTTGAACGGGGTTGGAATTAAAAAAGAAAAAGTAAAACCCATCTAAAACAAAAAGATCAACTTCCACAGGAAAAACTTAAAATCAAATTTTTTAACAATCAATCAACCCTAAACAAACGAAACAATAAAACCCCGGGTCTTGCTGCAGTGGGGGCCCACAAAGTGGGAGTGACACAACGGGCCTAGAACAATTCCCTAACGACACCTGCGCCTGTCAACCTAAAAGAATACACCCCCCTCACCCCCCCCCTCACCTGGCAACCCCCAGCCCACCCGTTTTAAATTGTTTTTTTGGTCGCTTCCCCGTGCGCTGGGTGAACGAGGCGCGCCAAAACTTTCCCAAAAATTTTTTGTATTTTGGTACACCGCATTGTTTTTTTTTAAAAAGCATTTATATGAAGATAGGCGGGCCCAAACACACTACCCCCTCCCCTTACTGGTAGTTTTACAAAGGTCTGCCAAACCCTATCTAGTTTGTTTGCCAAAACATTCAAAAATCGCCTTTCGGGTTGAAATGGGGCACATTTAAAGGGCCCGATGAACGGGTTAGAATTAGAAAATTAGAAAAGTATACACATCTTAATACACAGACAGCTTCCCCACATGAAGGGGGGGGGGAATCTATAGTTTAAAAAACCCCAATCAAGTCAAATACAAACTGAAACATTTTTACTTGGGGGGAAAACAGCAAAATGTTTCAAATCCCCAAATCACCCGGGGGGGTTTACCTCCGCTTAAAAAAATAAACCCATTTTTTTTAAAAAACGTGGCTTTAGCTGCCCCCAAGCCACCCCAAAAAACAACGCGTGATGGTTTTTTTTTTTGCTTCGGCCAACTTTCAACAAGGGCGGCCCCAAATTTAAGAAAAAGGAACCATCTCATCAATAGCCAAACCGTTTTAAAACTAGCAAAAAACATCTTTTTTTCTTTTCCCCGGGAACCAAAAAACCCTTTTTAAAGATATCTTCATTTCCAAACATTATTCATTTTTTTTCTTTTTCCAAAAAAAAATTTCCCCCGGGTTTCAAAACCCCAGGTTTGGGCCTAATTCTTTCAAACAAATACCCAAAACATGCTTTTTAAAAGAAAAACTTATGGCCACAAATGCAAAAACCTTTTTCTTCAGAAAATTTTTAACAAAACCAACCTGCAAAAAACCCGGGAAATATCTTCTCACTACAACGCACACCCCTTTTACACCCCCAAAGCCTCCAAGTAAACGGACAATAAAAACCCGGGTCTTGCTAACGTGGCGGCCGATTTAACACGTGACAGTCTAGAGCATTCGCTGGGCCAAAACGCGCCCCCTTTTGGGGTGCTGTATGTTTTTTTTGGTCGCAAAGGGGGCCCCTTGCGTTTTTGCGCCCAAAAGGGCTGCAGCCGTAAATTAAGGTCGATTTTTCAGCCCCGTTTTTGCTGCGGTGTAAAAGGGTTTGTAGGAAAAAATTAGTCAGAAGAAGTGCGGATTTTAGCCCTTTAATTAAGAAAGAGAAAGAGAGAGAGAGTAGTGAGTGTTGTGTAGTGTATGTGGTTTTGTGTGTGTTTTGTAAAAAAAGAAAGAGAGAGAGAGGGGTGTGTGTGTGTGGTGTGTGTGTGTTTTGTGTCCCGCCCTTTTCCCCTTCGGGCCTCTCTCTTTTTCTGTCTGTCTGTTTTCCTGTTAACAAAAATGCGAAGTAAGGGGTTTTAGCCAATCACCCACCGTGTAATGGGCCGTTCATTCACCCCCGTTTTTTTCCCTACAAAATCATGGGGCCTTGTTCAGTCTGGGCTCCCTTTCCCTCCTACTTTCCCCCTTGAAAAGTTTAAAAAAATTAGTTTAAAAAACGGAAAACCCGGGTACACAGTAGTTTGTTTGTAGATAATCTTTAAATTTTTGGTTATTGAAGCCCTTGCTTTTTTGAAAAACAGGAAAACCTTTATTTTTTAACGCCATTTTCGCCCGAAAACGGGGTTGGGGGCGAAAGGGCGTAGAATAAAATTTTTTCCCTGTTCTTTTCCCATTTTTTAGGGTCTAAGGTTCACTCCCTTTTTTGGTTTTGCTTCAATGTATTTTTAAGTTGGGGTTTTGGAAGATTTTGCATATTTTCTTTCTTCTTTTTTTTCCGAGGGTTCTTGGGTTTTTTTTTAGTGCAGCAAGGCCATCGTCCTGTACAGTCCGACTTGTTTTCCGAGTTTTTTGAATTTTGGACAGAAATAAATTATCCGCCCCGTTCACATTTTTTTTTTGCAAAAAAATCAAATGAACCCAGGGTTACGTCGAATGTTGATTTGCTTTTGGGTTTTTCCTGACCGGGTTTTCCCATTTTTTTGCTGTGAAAGTAATGTTTTCTTGGTGTGGAAATTTTTCCCCTTTTTCTGACCCTGTTATGTCTGTGGGGTTACTGGCAAATTTAAAAGGGCGGGGAAAGAGTGTTCCTCACGGGGGAGGGGTAAAAGTCTACAAAGTCAAATTTTAAAATACGGGTTTTTACTTTGTTTATTGATTTTTTTGAAGGGGGGGAAATAATTTTCGTATGTGTTTTTCCCCAGGGGTTTTAATAAATTTTTGATTTTTTTCCCTTTTGGATTTTTTTTCCCAAATTTTTTCTTGCTTAATTTCCCTAATTCAGATTTCGTTTTGGGTTTTAATTAGCCCTGCTTTTGGTTTTTAGGAAATTTGGGGTTTGGGGCCCTTTGAGGGTTAGGAAAGCTTCTTTTGTTGCTGCCCGCTTCTATCCTGTCAAAAGGCCCATGCGCTCGCAAGTTCTTTTCTTTAGTTCGGATACTGCCCATGTAAATTTTTGGGGTCATTTTTTTTGTGGGTTTTTCTGGATTTTTTGTAAAGGGTTTAAAGAAATTTTCCCTTTTTGGTTTTCCTTTTTTGAAAGTAATTCTATTTTTGGGTCAGCCTTCACAAATATTTTTTGTCTTTTTGTACTTGTTTTTTGGGTTTTTTTAATGTTGTTTGGAAATCGTTTTTTAGTTTTTTAAAATTCAATATTTTTTATCTTCTTTTCATTTGATCTTAAAAGCGTTTAAATATCGCCCAGGGCTGGGGTGATCGCCATGATTTTAAATCGTAGGTGTTTTTGCCCTTTTT
>JAFLJL010010139.1:22265-39765 GCA_018398815.1 Conus ventricosus
GGCCGAGTGAAAGGGAGGCTTGGAGGGAGGAAGGAAAGTGGGAGGGAGGAGGGGGTCGAGTGTGGGGACCCAGACAAAAGTCGAATGATGAATGGGTTCAAGTAAGTCACACGAAATAGCACATAGACCTTTACGGTATTTGTACGGCTCCAAGAGTGAGTCTTGTTTGTTAGACTTTTGTCTTTCTGTTTCCTGTCGAATCCTCTCTCTCTCTCTCTCTCTCTCTCTCTCTCTCTCTCTGAGTTATTCTTATAAGCCAGGAATGAAAAACAAAACGTGTAGAGAGAAAAAGTCACCATTTCTAAACTGTTTATATATATATATTATATAATATATATATATATTATATATATATATGACATATATATTTTATATATATATATTATATATAATATATATATATGTATATCTACATTCATATATATATATACTATATGTATCTATATATATATGTGTGTGTGTGTGTGTGTGATGTGTGTGTGTGTGTGTGTGTGTGTGTGTGTAGTGTGGATTGTGTGTGTGTGTGTAGTGTGTGTGTGTGTGTGTGTGTCGTATAATATATGATTTTTTTGTGTTTATGAATATTATGCAAAAATTCTTTAAAAACAAACGGGGACAACATGGGAAGGAAATGTTAGAAACAAAAGAAAGAAAATGAAAATGCAGGAAGGTATGCTGGCAGCATGACAACTGGAAAAAAAGTTTACTTCCCTCATAAGTATGGCAGGGAAATGTGGAGAAGGTGGGGTGGAGAATGAAGTTTTTCCAAAATTTAAAAAAAATTTGGGGGGGGGAAGGGGTCGGGGGGCCCAACCAATATGAGGGCAAGAGCCCCAAAAAAACCAAAAAATTTGAAAAACGGGGGGGTTTGGCTTTTTTCCGCCCCAAAACCCCCCCCCCCCCCCTTTTTTTTTTTTCCCTTCCCCCCCTTTCCTCTGGATTCTTTTGAGAAAAAAAAAACTTGGAAAAAAAACCCCATTTTAAACTTTTTTAAAAAAAAATTTAAAAAATTTTTTAAAAAAATTTAATATAAATTATTAAAAAAATAAATGTTTAAATTTTACCCCAAAAATTTTTTTTAATTTTGTTTTTTGTTTGGTAGTTTTTTTTTTTTTTTTTTTTGAGAATTTTTTGGGGGTGTGTGTGGGGAGTTTTTTGTTTTTTTTTCTAATTATATTTTTTTTTTATTTTATAAAAATTTTAAAAAAAAAAAAAAAAAAAGGAATTTAAAAAAAAAAAAAAAAATAAAATGGGGGGGGGGGGGGGTGGCGGGTCCCCTGGGTTTTTTGGGGAAAGGGGGGGTTGGGGGTTGAGAAAAAAAGGGGGAAAATGCTAAAAACAAAAAAAGTGGAAAAAAAAAAAAGGAGGAAAATGAAGGAAAAAAAAAAAAGAAAAAAAAAGAAAAAAAGAAAAAGAAAAAAAAGTAAAAATGAAAAACAAAAAGGGAAAATGAAAAAAACCAAAAAAAAGGGTTGGCTGCGCCAAGAGTGAAAAAAGGGGGAATGAAAATAAAGAAAAGAAAGAGACAAAGAAAAGGGGAAAGAAAAAAAAATGAAAAAATGAAAAAGTAAAAAGAGAAGGGGAAAAAAAAAAAATCTCTCTCTTTTTCCCTCCCTCAAGTTAAACAGAAGAACAGCAATATCAACCAGTGGCAAACCCAAAAAAACCCTTTGAAAAAAAAACCCCAGAAACAAACAAGAACCCGTCAAGGGACCGGTGAAAAAAACACAATCTCTTGTTTCCCCACAAGTTTACCCGCCAACCAATCCCAATGTGTCCCCAAAAATTTTGACCCGCCTTGAAAAAAAGCTAGATTTCCCGCAAAAGGACCGGTTTGACACAATCGCATGATGTCCCGACAAGAATGTTGAACCCGCCTTTGACACAATCTGCTATATGTCCGGACAAAATAAAATCCGCGCCCTCTGACACAATTGCTAGATGTCCGCGCAAGAAGTTTGACCCGGTCCTCTGAGAAATCTGCTTGAGTCCGCGAAAAGAAATTGATGCGCCCCTTGAGCCCAATCTCTATGTGTCCCGACAAGAATGATTGATCCCGCCCTTGACCAATCTGCTATGGTCCGCAAAAGAATGATTGACCCGGCCCTGGGGGAAATGATACCCGGGCTGGCGGCCCCAAACCAATCTTTAAAAGAATAAAATATCCGCCCAAAACAAAAAAAACTGGCAAAATGACGTTTTTTTTCACCTTTGGGGTCCTTTTTGCAAATAACAAAATTAAATGAATGAAAAATTTTTTTTTTTCCAACCCCAGGGGACAAGAAAACAAGGGCAAATTTTCGCTTCCTCTCTTTCTCTTCCTCTTCTTCTTCCCTCTTTTTTTTCTCTCACTCTTTCCCTTTTCCCCTTTCTCTCTTTCTTCTCTCTCTCTCTTCTCCTCTCTCTCTCTTTTTTCCCCTTTTCCCCTCTTCTCTCTCTCCTCCTTCTGTTCCTCCATCCCTTTCTTCTAGTTCCCTTTCCGTCTCTCTGTCCGTCCCCTGTCTGGGGTCGCGGGTTGCTGTTTCTCTCTCCCTCTCTCTCTCTCTGAGGTGCAGAGGTGTTGCGTGCGGGCGCGTTTGTGGGTGTGTTGGGTGTGTGTGTGTGTGTGTGGGATGAAAAAAAAAAAACCCGAAGGTCGGGGGAGGCCCCAGAGAACACGCTTCCCCTGCCTTTAGAGCAGTCCTGTACCCCCCTTGGGAGGCCCGCGCTGTGTTAAAACGGGGGTACAGGCACGCGAAAAGGACACCCCTTTAAAGATTCAAGGGAAAAAACTGCCCTGAACAGGGAAAATTAACTACAGGATGCCTCATAACAGCCAAAAGTGCACCCCCCGGGGGTTTACACCCGTTTTTCATGACTGCGAGCCCCCCGGCGAAAAACACCCCCTCCAGCTCCGAGACCCCCCACGCCCCAACCCCCCTGCCCAGGGCCCGATGAAACAGTGCCACCCCAACAAGCCAAGCTTCGCCATGGTCTTATGTGCCCTCAAGAGAATCCAAAGTTGAGTCTTTTCCCACTGTAACAACTTTCCCTGTGGTATGGGTTTTTTCCTCCCCGTCATGGATTTTTCTCCAGATCAGCCTGTTAAGGCAAAAAAAAAACAAAAAACCCCGAAGGTGCTGGGGGGGCCCCAGAAAGCACGTCTTCACCTCCCTTTAAGCATCCTTACCCCCCTTTGGGAGGCCCGCGCTGTGTGACGAGGGGTACGGGCCGCCAGACACCCCATTAAGTTTAAAAGGGGGAAATAACTGCTCCAAACAGGTAAATTAACTACGGGTGCAGCTCTAACACCCTTAAAGTAGCATCCCCAGGGGTGTACCGCCCGAATTTCAGACGCAAGCCACCGGCGAAAAACACCACCCCCCCAGCTGCCGAGCACCCCCCAAAACCCCAAAAACCCCGGGGGCCCAGGACAGAAAAAGACAGGCCCACTCCAGACACACCCAAAGCTTTCGCCTACGTCTTATGTCCCCTCAAGGAGAATAAAAGTTGTAGTCTTTCCACGTCAACAGGACTTTCCGGGGTCAGGGGGTTTTTTCCTCCCCCGTCACTGCCTTTCTCCGGCAGCCTATTTAAAGGCAAAAAAAAAAACAAAAAACCGAAGGGTGGGGGGACCCGAGAAGCCTTCTTCACTCCCTTTTAGAGCAGTTGTACCCCCCTTGGAGGCCCGCGCTGTGTTGACGAGGGGTACAGGCACGCGCAGGCACCCTTAAAGATATAAAGGACATAACTGCCCCTGAACAGAGTAAATTAGCTACAGATCGCTCATAACACCTTAAAGTACACCCCCATGGGGTACCAGCCGTATTCATGATGCAGAGCCCCCGGCAAAAACACCACCCCAGCTGCGGCCCACCCCACAGCCCCAAACCACCCCTGCCCAGGGACAGTAAAGCATCCCACCCAGACACACCCAATTTTCCCCAAGGGTTTAGTGCCCTAAAGAAGAACCCAAATTGTAGTTTTTCCCCCACTGTAAAAGGGACTTTCCCTGTGGTCAGTGGTCTTTCCTCCCGTCATGCCCTTTTTCCCCAAGTCGCCTATTAAGGCAAGAAGAAAAAAAACCCCGAAGGGCTGGGAGGACCCAGAGAAGCACTGTTTTTCCCCGCCTGTGGTGTGTGTGTGGGATGCAGTCTAATTTAAAAGCTTAATCCACTCTATTCGGGCGTAAATAACTACGGATCCCACACGGCTTTAGTCGATGGCTTTCAGCATTCCCTTTTTGGGTAGAGTAGGAAGTAAAGGGGAAGGGGGGGGGGGGGGGTCATTTGGGGGGGTTTGCTTTCTTTAAAAAAAAAAAAAAAACAGTAATGGGCTGGAAAAAAAAAAAAAAACATGCGATAACTGAAGAAACAATAAGGAGAAAAGAGAAGAGTGAGAGAGAGAGAGAGTGGAGGGAGAAAGAGTTTTAAAAAAAAAGGGAAAGAGAAAAGGGGACAAAAAGCAAAAAGGGGGGGGGAAAGATGAGCAAAAAAAAACAAAACACACAACAAAAAAAGGGGGCGAGAAAAAGGAGGAAGAGAAGGGGAAAAAGGGGAAAAAGGGGAAAGAAAAGGGGAAAGGAAGTTCCAAAACCAAAAATTTTAAATTGATAGGGAGAATTTTAAAAACCCAATTTTTGATCGTTAAGGAAAAGGAAAGGAGGAAAAAAAGAAAAGAAAGGAAGAGAAAGGGAAAAAGAGGGGCCCACGTCGAATCCCCCCCTTTTTTTCCCCCTTTTTATCCAAGTCGAAAAACTTTTTAAAAAATGTTTAAAAAAAAATTTGTAGGGGAAAGAAAAATGAAAGTGATCGAAATATTTTGAAAATTTTTTGGAAACTGTTACATGCTGTGTATGTATCTCCCTATTTTATACACCACCTTTAGTTTTCCCTTTAAAAGCAGGGGATTAAAAATTTTTTTTTTTTTCCCCCTTTTTCCATTTTCTTTCCTTCTTTTTCCCCGGGGCCTTTTTCTTTTTTTTTCCCCTTTTATTGCCCCATTGTCGTCGGGGTTTTTCTTTGCTGTTTTTGTTGTTGTTTTCGTTGCCTATCTTTGGTTTTTGTTTGGTTTGTGTTGTTTGTGGGGGGGGTTTGGGCCCCTGGCTATTTTTTTTCCTGTTTTTTGTTGTTTTTTCCTTTTTTTTGTTTGGGAAAGGGCATTTTTGCCAAAAGTGGCTTTGTTGTAGTATTATAATTAAAACATTGAAAAGCCCAAAAATTTAAAGACAAGGCCTTTTTCCTTTCCCCCTTCTTACCAACTCTCTCTCCTCCTCTCTCTCTCCCCTTCCCTCTCTTCCTCCTCTCTCCCCTCTCTCTCTCTCTCTTCTCTCCCCTCTTCTCTCTGTCTCTCTCTTCCCCCCTCTCTCTCTTTTTTTTTTTTTCCTTCTTTTTTTTTTTTTTTGTTTTTTTTTCCCCCCTTTTTTTTCTTTTTCCCCTTTTCTTCTTCTTTCCCCTCCTCTTTCCCTCTTTTTTCCTTTTCTCTCTTCCCATTTCTTCTCTTCTTCTCTTTTCCTCTCTCCCCCTCTCTCTCCTCTCTCTCTCCCTCTCTCTCCCTCCTCTCTCTCTCCCCCTTCTCTTCCTCTCTCCTTTTATTCTCCTCTTTCTCTTTTCCCTCCCCCCTTTTTCCCCCCCTTTCGCTTTTTGCTCCCCGGGGGGGGGGGGGGGGGGGGGGGGGTTTTTTTTCCCCCTTCTTTTCACTTTCCTTCTTCTTCTTTTCTCTTCTCCTCCTCTCTGTCAAAATCCTTTCTTTGCCTACTTTCAATCTGTCCCCCTTTCTCCCAACTCTGTCAAATGGCGAGCTAAGTGTCGTCTTCCTTTTCACTGTCTTTTCCCCAACATCTGTCAAATGGGAGCAAGTGTCTGCTGCCCTTTTTTATCTGTTCCTTTCTCCATACATCTGTCTAAATGGCGAGCAAAGTGTTTCTTCCCCTTTTTTATCTTCTCCCTTTTCCCCAACATCTGTCAAAATGGCGGCTAAGTGTTGTCTGCCCCTACTTTTCATCTTTCCCCCCTTTCTAACATCTGTCAAAGGGGCGGCTAAAGTTCTTCGTCCTCTTTTCATCTGTCTCCCTTTTTCCACATTTTGTCTAAAATCCAATTCCTGCCCAAAACTCTTTTAAAAAAAAAACGGGAAAAAAATTTTGGGAAAAAACCCTCCAAATAACCAAAAAAATTGAACAAAAACACAAGGAAAAAGAAAAAAACAAAAAAAAAATTAAAAAAAAAAAGAAAAAGAAAAAACAACCAAAAAAAAAGGAAAAAAAAAATAAGAAAAAACAACAAAGAAATAATAAACAAACCACAAAAAAAAAGAAAAAACAACACAAAGAAATAATGACAAACAACCAAAGAAATAAGGAACAAACAACAAAAAGAAATAAGGAACAAAAAAAAAAAAACCCCGTTTGGAGAAACGTCCTTTGGAAAAAATGCCCCACAAAGGAGGTTTTGATAAAAGAGAAAGGGGCCCTTGCGCATGGGTAGGGTGGTGGGGGTGTGTGTGTGGGGGGGAAGATAAAAAAAAAAAAAGGGGGGGCAACAAATGAAAAAGAAAAAAAAAAAGAAGAAAAGAAAAAGAGAAAAATAACAAAAGAAGAAAAAAAAAGACCGGGAAAGGGAAAAAATGATCAAAAAATGGCGACAGAGAGAGAAGAGAGGAAGAGAGAGAGAGAGAGAGAGAGAGAGAGAGAGAGGAGGATGGTGAAGAGAGAGAGAGAGATTGATTGTTGTTGTTGTTGTTGTTGTTGTTTTTGTTGTTTTGGGGTTTGGGTTTGGGGGTTTGGTGGTGTTGATTATTGATTGATTGATTGATTGATTGTTTGTTGATTGATGATTGTTTGATTTTTCCCAAAAGGGTAGCAGAAAACAAAAAAAGGGTGGGTTTTAACCCGGGCCTTTGTCCCTTAAAGCCTAAAGATATAAATCAAAAACAATAACCAGAAAAGATTTAACAAAAAAGCGCGCAAATGGAAGTACGGGTTTTTGCCCTTTTTAAGGGGTAGAGGGGGGGGGGGGGGGAGAGAGGAGGAAGAGGAGAGAGAGAAGAGAGAGAGAGGAGAGAAGAGAGGGGAAAAAAAGAAAAGGAAAAAAACCCAAAAAGGGAAAAAAAAAAGGGGGGGGGGAGAAAAGGAAAAGAAAGGAAGGAAAGAAAAAAAAGGGGGAACCGGCCCTGAGACAGAGACATTATCAACGCCAACAACGTCCTTCACCTCGACTCCTCTGTGACATCTCCCTGGAGACTGGAATGGCCGAGTGAAAGGGAGCTTGGAGGAGAGAAGGAAAGTGGGATGGGAGGAGGGGTCGAGTGTGGGACCAGACAAAAGTCGAATGAGAATGGGTCAAGTAAGTCACATGGAAATAGCACATAAGACTTACGGTATTTGTACGGCTTCAAGAGGAAGTCTTGTTTGTTAGAATTTGTCTTTCTGTCTTCCTGTCAGATCCTCTCTTCTCGCCTCTTCTCTCTCTCTCTCTCCTCTCTCTCTCTCTGAATATTCATTTATAAGCCAAGAATGAAAAACAAAACGTGTAAGGGAGTAAAGTCACCCATTTCTAACTGTTTAATATATATATATATATATCATATATATATATATAAAATATATATATATATATATAGATATAAAACAGACATTTTAAAAACCACAACAGACAAGATAAAAAGATTTCCAAAATTTTCGGCTTTAAATGCCTTCCCTCAGTGGTGAATACATACATAAATATTATATATATATATTATATATAATATTTATATATATAATATGATTTATATATTATATATATATATATATTTTATGTATGTATATGATATATATATATATATATCATATATATATATAATATATTTGTGTTGTGTGTGTGTGTGTGTGTTGTGAGTGTTGTGTGTGTGTGTGTGTGTGTGTGTGTGTGGTGTGTGTGGTGGTGTGTGTGTGTGTGTGTGTGTGTCGTAAATATAGAATTTTTTTTGTGTTTATGACATTATGCAAAAATTCATTAAAAACAAACGGGGACAAAATGGAGAAGGAAATGTGTAGAAAAACAAAAGAAAAGAAAAATGAAAATGCAGAAGGTAATACTGGCAGCGTGACAACTGACAAAAACGTTTAAACTTCCCATGAAAAGAACAAAAAGAGAAGTTGGAACAAAGACAGAAGTAGTGAGAAAAAGGGGAAAAAATGCATGAAAGAACAAAAGAAAGGTGGGGAATAAAAAGAAGGAGGAAAATAAAAGGAAAGTTACAAAAAAAGAGACAGAAAGAAAGAAAGAAAGAAAGAAAAGAAAGAATGAAATAAATGAAAAGACGTACAAGGATAGTGAAAAAAACCCTATGATACGCTGCTGCTGCTGCTGCTGCTGCTAATGATATGGATGATGATGATGATGACAATGACAATGATCATGATCATGATGATGAGCAACAGCACCACATGCAGTGTAGGAAACAACAATAATTAGAAACAACAATCGTAACAACGTACAAAAATAAGCTTTGGTCACAAAAAAGAGACAACCTGATCCTCTCTCTTGCCATCCATCAAGCTTCCAGACAGAACCGAGACAGCGTATTCAACACATGTGGTACAGAAATCCTCTACAAATGACCTTTGAAAGGAAAAACCGCATGAAACCAAGGCTGAGACATCGCCGTCACAGGACCAGGATGCTCTGACACAATCTGCTATGATGTCCGCGACAAGAATGATTGATCCGCGTCCTTCGGTTTCAAGATGAGGTGACTGCTGGCGGACATTTAAACCCATCTTAAAAGGAATTGAAATCAATCCGCCAGACAACAGGGACAAACGAAGTACAAGCAAAACAGGACGCGTTTCGGCCTCTTAGGTCTTCTTCAGGCAAGATAAACAAATTAGGATGATGAAATAAAGAACGAGGAATCCTTATTTTTCATCTTAACACAGGATGGACGTTGAATGAAACGAGGCGCTAATACATTCGTCTCCTCTCTCTCTCTCTCTCTCTCCTCTCTCTCTCTCTCTCTCTCTCTCTTCTCTCTCTCGCTCTCTCTCTCTCTCTCTGCTCTCTCTCTCTCTCTCTCTCTCTTCTCTCTCTCTTCTCTGTCTCTCTGTCTGTCTCTGTCTGTCTCTCTCTCTCTCTCTCTCTCTCTCTCTCATCTCTCTCTCTCTCTCTCTCTTCTCTCTCTCTCTGTTCCTCACTTTCTCTCTGTCTCTGTCTCTTCTGTCTGCTCTGTCTCTGGTCTCTGTCTGTCTGTCTGCTGTCTGTCTCTTCTCTCTCTCTCTCTCTCTCTCTCTCTCTGAGTGTGCATGTATGCGTGTGTGCGTGCGTGCGCGCGCGTTGTGTGTGTGTGTGTGTGTGTGTGTGTGTGGCGCATGCAGTCTAGATTGAAAGCTTATCCACTCTATTCTGGCAGTCAATAACTACGGTATGCCACACGGCATTAGTCGATGAGCATGTTTCAGTCATTCCTCGTTTGGGTAGAGTAGGAATGAAGGGCAGGGGGGGGGATCACTTGTTGCTTCTTAATACAGTAATGGCTGGAGACAAATGCATGCAGATAACTGAAGAAACAATAAGGAGAGAGAGAGAGAGAGTGAGAAGAGAGAGAGGAGAGAAGTGAGAGAGAGAGGAGAGATAGAGAGAGAGAGAAGAGAGAGAAGAGAGACAGACAGACAGACAGTAATTCCGACAGTGATGCAGAGTTTATAGGAATACAGAGAGATGAAGAGAGAGAAGAGAGAGAGAAAGAGAGAGAGAGAGAGAGAGAGACAGAGAGAGAGAGAGAGAGAGAGAGAGAGAGATGTACTCAGAACTCAGAAAACCTTTATTTGATCAGGGATTGATATTTTAGACAGAACCTATTTTTCGAATCTGTCCTTGAGAGAGAGGAAAGAGAGAGGAAGAGAGAGAGGAGGAGAGAGCGAGAGAGAGAGAGGGAGAGAGAGCGGTCGAGATCCCCTCCTCTCTCTTTCCCACCAAATTTTCTATCACTAAGTAAACGACACAAGACTTTCAACTACACACAATGATGCATTAAAAAAAAAATCCGTACTGGTAAGAGAAGAAAATTGAAAGTGATCGAAAATATTTGCCCTGAACTATTTCTGGTCAGAACTTTATGCATCGCTGTGTACTGTCCATCTCTCCCTATTTACACATCCAACCTTTCACCGAATTTCCCGTCTCAATATCAGCACAGGCGGATGTAAACTAAGTGCTTCTCTCTCTCTCTCTCTCTCCTCTCTCTCTCTCTCTCTCTCTTCTCTCTCTCTCTCTCTCTCTCTCTCTCCTCTCTCTCTCTCCCCTCTTCATTTGTTACATTATTTTACCTCGCTGGTTATTTGTCCCACTGCCTGGTTATATGTCTGTGTCTGACTGCCTGGTTATATCTCTGTGTCTGACTGCCTGGTTATATGTCTGTGTTTGACTGCCTGGTTATATCTCTGTGTCTGACTGCCTGGTTATATGTCTGTGTTTGACTGCCTGGTTATATGTCTGTGGCTGACTGCCTGGTTATATCTCTGTGTCTGACTGCCTGGTTATATCTCTGTGTCTGACTGCCTGGTTATATCTTGTGGCTGACTGCCTGGTTATATGTCTGTGTCTGATTGCCTGGTTATATATCTGTCTGACTGCTGGTTATATCTCTGTGGCTGACTGCCTGGTTATATCTCTGTGTCTGACTGCCTGGTTATATATCTGTCTGACTGCCTGGTTATATCTCTGTGTTTGACTGCTTGGTTATATATCTGTCTGACTGCCTGGTTATATCTCTGTGTCTGACTGCCTGGTTATATATCTGTCTGACTGCCTGGTTATATGTCTGTGTCTGACTGCCTGGTTATGTATCTGTCTGACTGCCTGGTTATATCTCTGTGTCTGACTGCCTGGTTATATCTCTGTGTTTGACTGCTTGGTCATATATCTGTGTTTGACTGCCTGGTTATATCTCTGTGTTTGATGACTGCCTGGTTATATATCTGTCTGACTTTCTGGTTATATCTCTGTGTCTGACTGCCTGGTTATATCTCTGTGTCTGACTGCCTGGTTACAGATCTGTCTGTCCAACTTTGATTTTGATCATCTGACTTTCCCGACTCAAAAACAGTTAAAATTCAATGACAAGCGAAAAAATACAATATGACAGCAAAAGAAGAACGAAGCCAAACGAAACCAACGAAATAAAGAAGGAAAAAGCCGAAACGCATGAAAAGGTACAAAGCTAAACAATGGAAAAGCGAAAGAAGAGAAAAGAAACAAACGTTGACGAAAAAAACGGTCCATTTGTAAAAAGATTTCCCAAATAGAGAGTTAATTCAAACAGTTAGACTGGTTTTCGGGAGTGAATAAAAACAAAAAAATAACCAACAGAAAAACAATGCGAGAGAATGGTTGTACATGGACAACGCGCTGAAATGATCATAATCTGTAAATTTTTTCATCATAGGGTTTCAGGTCTTTTATGTGTATGACGATGAAAGAGACATAACGGTACGGATCCTACACTTTGAAGGGAGGTGTAATGGTAACCGGTACATTTAAAATGTACTTGAAATACATTCTGCAAAATGTTATCATGCTGGCACAACGCAGATAGGAATGCGGACCTTACATTGACAGTTTAATTGGCTGGGACAACGAAGTGTTTATCTATCCAGAGAAGAATAGTGAGACTGACAAAAGGTACCTAAACAGTTTAAGGAAACATGGGAAATTTCCCATTGCATAAGATGCGGTGAAAAACTAAAGGAACGATTCGGCAGAATGGAAAAGAATCAGGTGTAGTGGAGAAGAACAAAAGATACTGAACATGCTGATTTCGGCACAAAGCAAAATCAGGTGTGTGGAAATGGAAGCGGTACAAAATAATACTGAAAAGGGCAAATTGTCTCGGCAACAATGGAAGAAATTCAGTAGTGAAATAAGGGCGTACATAAATTTATGCTACCTCGGCAAAAGGCAAGAAACGTGTAGGAATGAAGGGTACAAAATGAATGAATAACGAGCGCAGCAACAAATTATTTCTTTGGAATTTAAAGAAAATTCCAGACTTTAAAGAATGCCGAAACACTTTCCATAATTTAAATTAAAATACCGAGCATGCAAGTTTCAATATGCAAAGAAGATGAAAAAAAAATGGGATTGCGTATTAAAATGTAGTAGGAAAGATTAGAAATTCAAAGATCATGGCTGCCCTCAGAAGACCAAATTTGAAACGGTTCCACTTTTAATTAGTGAAACATAGAAAAGATGGCGGAGCAAAATAACGTTGCCAAAAATTATTCATCTAATAAACTAATCAAACAAGCGTTGGCCAACATTTTCAAAAGGGATGATGTTCTATCAAATACCACCACAAATGGCCATTTGTGTAAGAAATCAAAAGCGTGAAACATTGATAAACGAAATTACACCACATGATCTCGCATAAGCAACGACCAGACTTTTTTGAAAAGAGTTTGCCCTTTTCGTAGAAGAGAAAAGGGCAGGGTTAATAACGAGAGAAAAATATAGACGAGAAGTGTAAAATTTCCGGGTTTCCCAAACGGGACAGTGGGAAAAGACGTGATGGAAAATTAACACACGGAAAGAAAAGCAAGAAAAAGAAATAGACAGCATAGTGAGAGGAGAGAGAGAGGGGAAGAGAGAGAGGAGGAGAGCAGAGAGAGAGAAGGAGGAGAGAGAGGAGAGAGGAGAGGGGAGGGTTACCGAACAGGAAACAGCAAACACACACAGATTTTCATTCATATGAATAATCATCCTAACAGCATAAAAACAATACATCAACAAACCAAAAGCGAAAACCACTAGAACGACTTTTCGGGAAATGTATTTCACATATACCCCACATGGTCACCCACAGTCAGGACAATAAACCATGAAGACGTAGAAAGATTTATCAACGCCATCACCACACCACTCCTTTCTCCCCCCCCCCCCCCCCCACCCCCCCCCCACCCCCTTCGCTTTTTCCCCCCAAAGACGTCTTCCTGGGGACGAAAGGGCCGAGTATACGTGTGGAAGAAGAGGATATGAGCAGAAGTTGTAAGCGTTACCCAACAGTAACTGCCCAGAGAATAGGCCAAGTAAACCCCTCGGATATGACAACAACCCTTTCCCATTATATGACACATAGTCCCTTCAATACAAGCGCCAACCTATTCAGTTTTTCCCATAGGCTATTTATACTATTTCTTCAAAAGATGATCTGTCCACATTTGTCTTTCTGTCTTGGTGTCTCATCCTGCCTCTGTTACTCTGTTACTTCCTTCCTGTTTGTAAACTCCTCTCCTCTCGGTCTCATCTCCTCTCTCTCTCCTCCCCTTTTCTCTCTCTCTCTCTTCTCTCGTCTTTTCCTCTTTTCTCTTCTTCTCTCTCCCCTCTCACACACACACACACACACACACACACACACACACCCCACACACACACACACACACCACACACACACACACAACACACACACACAACACACACACACACACACAAACACACACCGGCGCGCGAAACTCTAGGTTTTTGTTATTTACTTCTCAAAATTATAAAAAAAAGAAGACGAAATAAGAATGAAAGCTGAAAATACCAAGGATGAAAACAAAACAATCCTTTCACTGGTTCTTTAAGGGGGGCTCGAAAATGTGTGCATGTTTATGTGTATCTACGGCAGTGTTTATGTGTATCTACGTGCAGTGTTTATTTTGTATCTACGTGCAGTGTTTATGTGTATCTACGTGCAGTGTTTATGTGTATCTACGTCGTGTTTATGTGTATTCTACGTCAGTGTTTGTGTGTATCTACGTGCAGTGTTTATGTGTATCTACGTGCAGTGTTTTATGTGTATCTACGTGCAGTGTTTATGTGTATCTACGTGCATGTTTATGTGTATCTACGTGCAGTGTTTATGTGAAATCTACGTGCAGTGTTTTATGTGTATCTACGTGCAGTGTTTATGTGTATCCACGTGCAGTGTTTATGTGTATCTACGCGCAATGTTTATGTGTATCTACGTGCGGTGTTTATGTAGGCATGTAGCACGATGTAGTGCAGTATTAAACAAAGTTTCAAAGGATTTCATTCACATGAGATCAGTGTGCCTTTTGTATGTCTGAATGCTTTGCATGCATATATGTTGATATTTTCATTTGTGTGTGTGTGTGTGTGTGGGGTGTGGTGTGTGTGTGTGTGTGTGTGGTGTGTGTGTGTGTGTTTGTGTGTGTGTGTGTGTGTGGTGCACGCGCGCGTGCGTGCGTGCGTGGCGGGGCGTGCGTGCGTGCGTGCGTGCGTGCGTGTGTGTGTGTGTTGGTGTTGTGTGGTGTGTGTGGTGTGTGTGTGTGTGTGTGTGTGTGTGTGTGTGTGTGTGTGTGGGGTGTGTGTGTGTGTGGGGTGGGGTCGGGGGGTGGGGGATATTGTTGTATAAATATGTATAGTACAAAATGTACAACTATTTGTTTGTAAATGTCTGCATGCATATAGGGAGAATTTTTGGGACTAGGTTCAGCTGTTAAATGTTGTTAATACATGTTGAGTTTTGTATAACAAATGTTTTGGGTCATTTGTTTTCAGTCTATCCTCTCGTCTCCACTACGCGAGTCCCCCGTACTCCCCCCCCCCCCCCCTCTCTCTCTCTCTCTCTCCCTCTTCCCCTCTCTCTCTCTCTCCTCTCTCCTCTCCCCTCTCTCTCTCTCTGTCTCTTCTTTCTCTCTCTCTCTCTGTCTCTCTCCGTTAAAGGGATTTTTTTCCAATAAGCACAATTTCACTCTTTACAGCACTGAATTCCAAAGTTCAGGTTTTGCCCAGCCTCAGAACTTATCAATTTTTTTTATGGTATACATATGGTGTCTTCAATGCGCAACTTGTAAGAAAAAAGTTTTCTTTTTTTTTCAAATCCAGATAGGTAACATAGATGTTATTGTCTCAAGTCTTTAAATTTTTGTTCAGTGCTCCACTGATGCCTGAGCGGAGGCGGGCACAATATCGGTGCTGGCAGAACCATCAAAGACAAGATTGTTTGTGGTTTATTATTGGCCAGTGCAATCAACATTTAAAATCTCAAATCATTGTTTTTAACCGTTTTGCGTGTCATTAGAGCCAAAGTGACTAGGTACATTTTTTAGTATTCATTGTACCTTTGTTTTCCAATAAATATTAATGTTTGTCTTTTTTCCATTATTATGCTCAGTTGTTGTTTTTTCAGAATTGTTTTAGGTTGCGATTTAAAAACATTTATTATACCATCAGAGTAAGCAGCAGAAATTACCCATCAATTATACTGTTGATTTCACTTTTTATCTGCTTTAGAGAGCGCTTATTTAAAGGAACCTTTATTTTTCTCGGAAGGACCCCCCGCCTTCCCTTCCAAGTTTTGCACCCGTTGAAATTCCAGTTTTTAATTGCGATTTCAACATAGCTTTGACTTCACTTACAACATTCCTATGTCTTTTTTTGTTTTTTGTTTTTTTGCATTTTGCTAAGTTTTTTTTCTTACAGCTTTTGCTCATTTCTGTTTAAAAAAAGCTAAGTTTTTACACCCTTTTAAAAAAATTGTTTTTTATTCTGTATGTTACCTTATAGTTTCATATGTAATGTTTTAGCTGCTTTGTTTGTTCAATGTCCTTTTGTGTTGAGGGAAATTAAAACAGCTTGGTCACGCTCAACTTCCCGTAGTCTTTTTGTGCATATTCAACCCACTCCCCCTCCCTTAATTCCGCTTTAAGCTCATTTGAGATATTTTGCTAATCTTCCAGCAATATAGTTCGAACCCCCCCCCCCCCCCCCCCCCCCCCTCCTCGCAAAAAGGATTTATTTTCACTTAAACGCATTCCCGGAGCAAGATCGCAACGATTCAATATCTTACGAAGCGTTTTGCATACACGTCAAAATTGTACAAAAATGTATCTCATATAGCAAATATAACAAACCGAGTTATAACAGCTGCAATACATACGGAACTACATTGAGATCAATCCCCATAGACGCGAGGGTGTTTAACATTTGATTTTTTAAAAATAAACAAAGGAGAGAAAAAAACTATTTAAGTAACAACACAGAAATGAAGAATTACGCAATACGTTTCAAATAAATGCAGTTTTCGTTTTTCGTTTACAACCAGTCGACCAGAAATTGAGAAAGCAAACCAGAGAGAGAAGAGAGAGAGAGAGAAGAGAGAGAGAGAGAGAGAGAGAGAGAAGAGAAGGGGCGGTGAGGAAAGAGGAAGAGAGAAAAGATAGACGCGAGGATAGGATGTGGTGTGTGGTGTGTGTGGTGTGTGGTGTGTGGTGTTTGTGTGTGTGTGTGTGTGTGTGTGTGTGTGTGGTGTGTGTGGTGTGTGTGGGTGTTGTGGTGGTTGTGTGTGTGTGTGTGGTGTGGTGTGGGTGTGTGTGGAGAAGAAGAGACAGACAGACAGACAACAGCAGAAGACCGAGGAGAAAAGACAGAGGAGAGACAGCCGGGGGACAACAGCGACAGAAGACAGAGAGAGAGACAGAGAGAGAGACAGAAACAGACGACAGAAGAAACAAAGAGAGCAGAGAGAGAACGAAGAGAACAGAGAGAGAGGACAGAAACGACAGACAGAGGAGAAGACAGAGAGCCGAGAGAAGACAGAGAAAGACAGAGAGAGAGGGACACAAAAAGAGATTAAGTTGTCAGCATGACCTCATTTCCCCCCCCCAGCACCTTCCTCCTCCCCTCCATCCCTCCGCCTCCACTTCGGGCCTGCCCCTGACGAGCTTGCCAGGACTAGGGCCAAGGCGGGACCTTGACCCAGAGGCATCACGGGAAAACTCCATGGAGAAAGACCGTGGGGCGTCCTCGCACTTCTCACTCTCCCTCCCATTTTCTTTTTTTTTCTCTGTCTCTTCAGAAAGGAGGGGTGGGGAGAAGGGGTTTTGGTAACAGCAGGAGAGGAGAGGGGAGGGGGTCTTGAAATCTCTTACTCTCTCTGTCCTCGCGTCTGCGTCTGCTGTCTGTCTGTCTTCTCCCCTGCCCTGCCCTGTCTGCTTTCTGTCTGTCTCGTCTGTCTCTCTCTCTCTCTCCTCTCTCTCTCTCCTCTCCTCTCTCCTCTCTCTCACCTCTCTCACCCTCTCTCTCTTCCTCCCTCTGTGGGGTGTTGTGTGTGTGCGTGTGTGTGTGTGTGTGTGTGTGTGTGTGTGTGGTGTTGTGTGTGTGTGTTGGTGTGTGTGTGTTCTTCATCCCAGTCGCTGAAATTCAAATAAGAAAAGACAGGTGCAAAGTCAAAAAAAATAAATTAAAACGAAAACAGAATTCACATCAGACCTACCTGTTTCATCCTCCTTGAGACTAATCACACATATACAAAAACGATTAAGGTAGTGAAAACGGACGATAAAAACAGACAGAAGTTTGAGATACAAAAAAACAAAACCGAATATTTCTATGACCTTATACCAGCCTGACAAGAAGGTATATCCATACTGCTATACCACGAGAGAAGAGAGAGAGAAGAGAGAAGAGAGAGGAGAGAGGAGAAGAGAGAGAAGAGAGGGGGAGCAACAGGATCGAGAGGGACGGGGTGGGGAGGGGGG